>JAODAL010022323.1:0-64994 GCA_025379985.1 Phyllomedusa bahiana | reverse complement strand
TTTTGTTTTGTCCCGGGGACCGGAGGGTGGCCCCCCAAAAAACTGTTTTCTTTTTGATGGCCTTAATCGGGATCATGTTGGGGAAAGGAGATCCAGCACCATGTGAGAGATGGACCCCTTGATTTTCCCAAGCCTCGGGTCGAGGGGCACTACAAAGAATTCCCCTCATCTTCCTCCTCCACCTCAAATTCGTGCCAACCTCTTTCCAAGCAAGGGACGTCGGTAACGTGGGTGCCCTGGGAAAATACCTCCTCCTCCTCCTCCGCTGCCTCCGGCACAGCTTTAACACAGCCCTGACTTGCCTGAGATGATGCACCCGAGAGCTGATCGCGACCTTGCACTACCCCTGGAACCCGAAACCACTGCCTAATGAAGACCGATGAAAATTGTAAAACTGTCGGGCCTTGAGATTTGATGGAGAGAAAGGCTTCGTGTCCGCATCTGTGTCCGTCTCCTCCTCCGTCGCTGGCGGGACCGGTTGTTTCAGAGTGTCCAGCGATCGTTCCAGAACTAAGATCACCACAATGCTCATGCTGACAAGGGCATTGTCCGCACTGACCATTTTGGTGGCTTCTTCAAAACTGGCAAGATGGTGCAGACTCTTTTCACCTGCCTCCACTCTCGGTGGCTCAACAACCCCGAGTCCGCACCGCTGCTTGTCAGGCCATTTGTCACTTCGTACTGCGTAATGGCATTGCGCTGCGCCACAATCGCTGGAGCATGTCGAGGGTGGAATTCCAGTGTTTTAAACCACGTCAAAAAAGATACGGTTGACGGTGAGGCCGAGCTGACGCTGCAACGCAGCCATGCGGGACGAAGCAGGGGCGAACGGCGGAAGTGCGAACTTAGACTTGAGCCTTCCTCAGCAGGCAGTCCAGACCCGGGTAGCTCTTTATAAAATTCTGGACGACAAGGTTAAAGACATGTGCCAGGCAAGGGATGTGCTCCAGCCTACCATCTTAAGGGCGGCAAGCAGATTACCTGTTATCGCACACCAACTTGCCTTGCACAAGGTTCTTGGCACCCAGCCAGCGCTCGGTCTCGTTGCGGAGAGCCGTCCACAGCTCATGACCTGGGTGTGGATGGTCTCCAAGACAGATTAATTTCAACACTGCCTGGTTTCTCTGGGCCCGTGATGCCAAATGAGGACCTTGGGGGAAAGAGCCCTGCACCATCCCTGCGGTTTTGAAGAGCGTGTGCCGAGCCTGAGAGCCACCGTCACCCCCAGAGACATCCACCCAGCTCACCCAGTAAGCTGTCACAGAGATATAGCGGGCCCTTTGGGCCGTGCTTACTAGTCCATGTGTCGGTGGTTTAGTGGACTTTTCCGGCCACAGATGCAGACAAAAAGCGCCCTTTAAATTTTTAGATGACACGTAGCGGCCAGGGGAGGGACGGCTTTTCTGGGAAAGAAATGCCTTTCTCGGCATCTGGTATTGGGGGCAGGCAAGGGCCATGACGTGGCGGAACCCATCTGTGTCCACCAGACGGAAAGGCAACATTTCCAAGGCCAAAATCCTGGTAATGCCGACATTCAGGCTTTTGGCTTTGGGATGGTTTGGGTTAAAGTGTTTCTTCTGCTCCCAAACCTGGAAGACAGAAGGCTGGCTGCTAGACTGGCCGCGGTACGGCGTGCAGGTCGTCAAATTGGCGGAAGGAGAAGGGTAGAGTTGGGGGAATTTCTCAAAAATTCGATTCGGTCACTTCGCCGAATTTTCCAACAAAAATAAATTCGGTCCGAATTACTTCGGCACGAATCGCGTTAAAAAGCAGCTATTTCCAGGCTGCACAGAGCCTGCAGGGTGCTGTAGATCGTTGTGCCATGCTTAAATATGCAGAGGGAGCTTGGTTTGGTCTTCATACAAATGTTGTTTTTTTAGTATGACTGGGCCCCCCGCTCTTAGAATCGCTTCACTATAAAAATCCCTGGGCACTTAAGAGAGCAAAAAATGACCAAACAACTCAAGGGGAATGTAGCCGATAAAGTCATGCCAGCGAAAGCTGGGAAAAAAAAAAGTGAGGGCTCAGGTGGGAACATTATGACAGAGTGTAGAGGTTTACGGCGGCAGCCACAGCACATGAGGTCAGAAAGTGGCACAATGACATTCTGGAGGTGGCAAAACAGGAGGAAGCCACAGAATGGCACAATGACTGAGAGCGGAGGTCACGGCGGCAGAAGCATGAGGTCAGGCAGTGGCACAATGACACAGTATGGAGGACACGGCAGCAGCCACAGCAGCAGGGATGGGGGTCCAGAAAGTGGCACAAAGACATTCTGGAGGGGCAAAACAGTATTAGGCCACAGAGTGGCACAAACACCACAGTGTAGAGGTCAAAACACAGCAGTACGAGGTCAGGCAGTGCACAAATGCATTCTGGCGGTGGCAAAAAACAGTATTAGGCCACAGTGTGGCACAATGACTCAGGTGTGGAGGGCCACGGCGTAGTCCAGCCGCAGCATGAGGTCAGAGAGGGCACAATGACAATTCTGGAGGTGGCAAACAGGAGGAAGCCACAGAGTGGCACACTGACTGAGCAGCGAGGTCAACGAGCAGCAGCAGCATGAAGGTCAGGCAGAGGCACAATGACACAGTGTGGCGACATGGCGCAGCCACACGCAGCAGCGGAGGTCAGACCAGTGTCACAATGACAAATTCTGGAGGCGGCAAAAAAAGATTAGCCACAGCGTGGCACAATACAGAGATTAGAGGTGAGGGCGGGCAGAGCAACAACATGAGCGTCAAGAGTCGGCACAATGACCACAGTGTGGTATGTCCCGCAACAGCAACAGCAGCAGCAGCATGATGTCATAGAGTGGGCAACAATGACAGAGTGTTGAGCGGGTGGGCAATAACCAGACCCTGGTAAAGATGGTGGTAGGCAGATGGAGAAACTGGCAGCAGGATGGTGTGCATCAGTCTGGGGCTGCCATCAGAATAGTGGCTGAGGCAGGTAGTGTATTGACCCAGAACAGACGCCTAAGTCATTGGTGTGTGGTATTCCTTGGCGGACTCACCACGCCGATTCATTTGTCAAAGGTCAGTCGTTCCACATTTCCCGTGGACAGACAAGCGGTTCTCCTTGGGGTAATGATCGCCCCCGCCACACTAAACACCCGCTCTGATGCCACACCTACAGGCTCGGTCGGACATTTATCTTCCTCCACTGCAAACTCGGCAAGATTGCAGCCACCCATCCAGTATGGCTGCCCTGTAGTCCAGCGGATCTTCTAACTGAGGTGCACTTGCTCTCCTCACTTGTCACCTGGGTTAGAAAATCCTCCACTCATTTCATACCAGACAATGCGTCTTCTCCAATGTCCTCCTCCTCCCCTCCTCCTCCTCCATTTTCAGTCCCCCACCGGACGCATTGGCCAAACGAGATGTATCGCCACGTCTTCATCCCCTGCCCAAATAAGACAGATTTTTTCAGCATCTGTTCCAGGACATGAAGCATTGGAATGACGTTATCATCCTTATTCAGTACTTGTGAGGCAGAGATGGTGTGATGGTGGAGGAGGAGGAGGCGGACCGATTGGCGCAGTGCAGCAGTTTGACACACGAGGAGGAGAAAGCGGCCTTCTCCTGTCCAAGTTGTTGGTTGTGCCTGCAGGAAGCACATTCAACCCAGTGGGCCGTAAAGGACATGTACTGGCCCCTGACCGTAGTTACCAGCACCAGACGTCCGCGCTGCCGTGCACCTTGAACAAACCGGATAAGCTCAGGATGGGCCCACCTTCTGTTCTACATATTTATCAAGTGCTGGTACTATCTGCTTTTTTGGAAAAGAAATTACGCTTGTAACTCTCCCCTCGGCTCGGCACAAGCCATTAGCTCACTGAATCGTGGCAGAGTCCCACCAATTGGAAAGGGAGGGGACTGATGCAATACCAACCACTTGACAGGAGCACGGTTCAGCTAGCTGCACCTTCGATGTTTGGACGCATACCGTTGTCTCTTTGCAATCGCCTCGCTGAACGACTGCTGGCGCCATGAGTAGCGAGGAGCAAGGAGGACTCTGGACCAGGGAAGATGATGTCAAACAGAAACAGTCCCTCTGCAGAGGAGGTGAGCCTTGACTGGCTGCAATGCCCTGCGGGCCACTGGGCCCTTGCTGACGCTGCTGCTGTAGCTGTGCGGCAGCAGGATGGACCACGAACATCCTGGCCATGTTCTCCCAGTCCAACGGATGGTTGACGCTGCATGTTGTTTTGAACGCAGGGCCGTGTGCCAACGTTAGCTCCCTGGCCACGCTTCATTTTCTGCCCAAAATTCAACATATACCCATATTGGGTCCCCGGTGTCTTAGCAAAAACTGCCCCCCCGCGATATCGGTTTTACCCCCAACGTCCGCACTGAGGGACTACTGCCACCGCTGCCTCACTGACCCCCTTGCCGCTACTTTTTTGGACCTGCGAAGGGGTTTTTTTTTCCCGGGGCCCCGTTTGGCTCCCGACCCACTGCGCTATTCTGGATCACGGCCACAGACCCCTTGTGGCTGCGCTGCTCCCTGACGCGAAGCTGCGCGCAAGCTACCCCCTCTTCCCCTGACGTGGAAGCCCTTCCTTACCCCCCCCCAGGTGCGGTCGGCTACTCTCTCTATTTTGGTTTTATGTCTCTGCTGTCCTCAAAAACCGGCTTGGTATGCCGGGTGACCTCCCAAAACATAAACCCCCCCATCCACTCTCATCTCTATACTTTCCCGCCTACTCAAGAAGCAGGGGATATTGGCCCCATTTTCTTCGTGCCAAGTACTGCTGACTGCCCTCCCCAAATTGTTCATCTCGCTTTAGTTGCGCTGAGCCAGACCACTTGATCTCGGGCTGAGGGAATCGGATGGGACAGAGGGGGCTGGGGACAGGTTTGAGGGCCGCGGCCCGTCCCGGGCCATGCCAACTAAGGGTTTGTCTAGGTTCCCACCGACTCTTGGCTGGGTTGTCAGTGTCATCTGTGGGAAGAGGATGCCCGGGCAACCAATCAAAACCCTTGGGTTGCTGAACAACACAGGGCCACTAGATGACAGCGGCAGTTGGGGCCCTACCGAGTGACCCCTGCTACGAGCCCCCCCTTGCTGTTGGACCGGGGGCCTGTTCAGGAAAATGTTTGTGCCATGCCACTCGAGGTGCAGAGCCTGCCCCCTCTCTGTCTGCATACTGTTTTTTCTAAAATGTACGACATGTTTGATGTGAAATTTATTGATAAATATAAAACCCCGTTTTTGCCCACAAAAGAACCCCGAACAAGCTTGGGTACCCTTGGACTAAAAAGCATTCCCCAAATGGCCCGGAAAAAAATTTATTGTATGTGTGTTTAAAAACATGTGTGTTTTTACTAAAAGTAAAAAAACAAAACAGGCTTAATTAACCTTCCCGGGCATGAATTAGGTAAGGGAAAAAAGTATATATTGGGGGGAAAAAAGACGGTTTATTATTGTCGCACACCAGCAAAAACAAAGCTTAAATTTCCCCCGGGTGTAAATTGTGCCCAAAAAAATTTGGGCCCAAAACTGTAGCTTTGTAGCGGGGGGGGGGGTTACAATTTGTGTTTTCTACGCCACCAAAAAAGAATCGTTTAATTAACCTTTTCTTGTAATTTTGCAAGGAAAAAAAGTATTATTTTGGGGTTGAAAAAGACGGTTTCTTGGGGTCAGCACACAGCAAAAAAAACGCTTAATTAAACCCCCGGGTTAAATTGCGCCAAGAATGGCCCAAACTGAGCTTTTAGCGGTTACAATTACGTTTTTCTACGCCACAACAGAGATACAGTTGTAATTAACCCTTTTTTGTGAATTAGGCTACAGGAAAAAATGTATATATTTTGGCGTTGAAAAGACTTTCTTGGGTCAGCACACCAGCAAAACAACGCTTAATTAACCCCTGGATGTAAATTTCGCAATAAATTTAGCAGCCAAAAATGAAAATGGGATTTTATTTAAAAAACGCTGTTTCTTTAAATGAATACAACAGGGGAAATGGCTTAGATCCCACTTGCAATTGAATGTATATGAGCTCATGGGGCCACAAAAGGAATTCAATCCAATCCCAAAAAATTAGAAAAGAACATTAAGAGAACATCTCTGAACCCAAACTGAGACACCCCAAAAATCAATTATATAAAAATCAATTCTTGTAAGACAAACACCGCGGCACCCTTTCCCGATCAGACAGTAGACGGTTGGCTCCCCGCGTCCGCCCGGGCTTTATAGTGCGGTGCGTCCAAAAATCCCGCCGGGCTCTGTTGGCTTCACCTCGCCTGTCTGCAGGTTTTTACCCTTCTTCCCCCCGACTACTTTCCCCCCTGTGCGCCTTGCTCGCAGCCATTTTTTCAATCAAAGCACACTTCGTTCACCCAAGTACCCCAAAGTTCGCTGAAATTTTTCCGAAATTCTAAACGAATTCCCCTTCGTTAGAAATCAATTCGCCCATCTTAAGAAGGGGTAGGGTGGGGTCTTGGTGGGCTGGTGGACTGGCGACGGTGGAGGCTGAAGCGAAGGCTATCCCGTCAGACTTGAGAGACATGGGGCAGTGAGAACACTTTGGGGGTTGGGGAGGAGGAGGGGGCGGAGAAGGGGTGTGAAGTGGTTGGAGGCCCCGGGGTTTGGTCTGCCCTTTTTGGCCCAAAGGGTTTCCCCCATTTTAAAACATGCTTCGTTTCTGGGATAGACAAGTTGGTGGTGGTTAACCACCTAAGGTTCTTTCCCCTTTCTTATGAGTTTACGGCAAAGGGGGCATATGCATCCTGGGTGAAACAGGGCTTGCTCAAAAAGGCCCAGGCTTGAGAGGTTCCCGGACCTTTTTGATGGGGGATAAAACGGGACGGGGTTTGCGCTGGGCCGTGGCTGGCGGAATCATATCAGCGGACTTCTGCGACCGCCCTCTCCCTTTTTGGGGGCGGAACCCGTACTGACACTACCCCCTCGTCTTCCCCTCATCCAGTGATGAAGCGTCGCAAGAAATTCTGCTGAAAAGACCAAAGTTGGATCCCCAATGTCGTCATCATCATCAACACAGGTGACTTGGTCGTCCTGACATTCTGCATCCCGGAGCTGCGGGCTACAAGCAAGAGGGACTGCAAGGCGTTGCTTTACCGTCCGGGATTTTTGCCGTTTGACAGGCGTCCTTCTCCTCGTATGATGGCATCAGTTTCTGGGCGTCAGTGCAGATATAATCATCCTCTTTTGACTCTTGATCTTTTACATGCCTTCTGACCCCAACCGCATTTTGTCTCAAAGAGGTTTCTTAAAAATGGATTATCCACAGTGGTGGGTACCGAGTTGACATTTGGACTGCTTCATGTTGGAGGATGCTGGTGATGCTGATGACGACATTTGTGGCCGTGACTGGGAGGACGAGGGGGTAAGCCTGCTGGAGCAGGTTGTATGAACCACTGAAGGACAAAATTGGCGACGCTGTTCGTTACGGGAGTTTTCACAGGGCCTAAACCCACCCGATGACAGGCCTGACGGTCCTGCAACTGACGATCCGCTGGCAAGCGTGTTGTCGCCAGCATGGAAGGAGCACCTTCTCTCTGGCCCTCTACCTCCATTCCTACCCCCTCTTTGCTCGCTTACCCTGAATTTCACTCCATTTTCAAAATATAAAAAATTGAGAAGGTATGGAAGAGTTTTTGGAAAGTCTCTTATTAAAAGATGGCAAATAAACAGCTATTCTCAAATCCCCTCAAATCAAAACAAAATTGTGGGTTCAAATTTAACTGCAAAGTAGATCTATAAACAAAGCTTGACTGACCAAAAGTGAAAAAAAACCCTGTCTAAAATGTATTTGGATATTTAAAGGTATTTTTGGCACCTTTCAATTCACCTGTGGTGACTACAAAAAATTTCTGGATTCAAATTTAACTGCAAAGTAGATTTATCAACAAAGCTGGCCTGCGATAAAGTGAAAAAACATGTATCTGAAATGTATTCAGATAATAAAAGGTATTTTTGGCACCTATCAATTCACCTGTGGTGACTACGAAATTGCCGTATTCAAATTTAACTGCAAAGTAGATCTATCAACAAAGCTGGCCTGTGCCAAAGTGAAAAAACATGTATCTGAAATGTATTCGGATAATAAAAGGTATTTTTGGCACCTATCAATTCACCTGTGGTGACTACAAAATTGCTGTATTCAAATTTAACTGCAAAGTAGATCTATCAACAAAGCTGGCCTGCGCCAATGTGAAAAAACACGTATCTGAAATGTATTCGGATAATAAAAGGTATTTTTGGCACCTATCAATTCACCTGTGGTGACTACAAAATTGCTGTATTCAAATTTAACTGCAAAGTAGATCTATCAACAAAGCTGGCCTGCGCCAAAGTGAAAAAACACGTATCTGAAATGTATTCAGATAATAAAAGATATTTTTTGGCACCTATCAATTCACCTGTGGTAACTACACAATTGCTGGATTCAAATTTAACTGCAAGGTGGATCTATCAACAAATCTGGACTGGGCAAAAGTGCAAAAAACACGTACCTGTAATGTATTTGGATAATAAAAGTTATTTTTTGGCACCTTTCAATTCACCTGTGGTGACTACAAAATTGCTGTATTCACATTTAAGTGCAAGGTGCCTCAATGAACAAAGCTGTAGTGCGCCAAAGTCAAAAAACACGTATCTGTAATGTATTCGGATAATAAAAGGTATTTTTTGGCACCTATCAATTCACCTGTGGTGACTACAAAATTGCAGTATTCACATTTAAGTGCAAGGTGCCTCAATGAACAAAGCTGTATGCGCCAAAGTAAAAAAACACGTAACTGTAATGTATTCGGATAATAAAAGGTATTTTTTGGCACCTATCAATTCACCTGTGGTAACTACACAATTGCTGGATTCAAATTTAACTGCAAGGTGGCTCTATCAACAAATCTGGACTGGGCAAAAGTGCAAAAAACACGTATCTGTAATGTATTCGGATAATAAAAGGTATTTTTGGCACCTTTCAATTCACCTGTGGTGACTACAAAATTGCTGTATTCACATTTAAGTGCAAGGTGCCTCAATGAACAAAGCTGTAGTGCGCCAAAGTAAAAAAACACGTATCTGAAATTTATTCGGATAATACAAGGTATTTTTGGCACCTTTCAATTCACCTGTGGTGACTACAAAATTGCTGTATTCACATTTAAGTGCAAGGTGCCTCAATGAACAAAGCTGTAGTGCGCCAAAGTAAAAAAACACGTATCTGTAATGTATTCAGATAATAAAAGGTATTTTTTTGGCACCTATCAATTCACCTGTGGTGACTACAAAATTGCTGTATTCAAATTTAACTGCAAAGTAGATCTATCAACAAAGCTGGCCTGCGCCAAAGTGAAAAAAACACGTATCTGAAATGTATTCGGATAATAAAAGGTATTTTTGGCACCTATCAATTCACCTGTGGTGACTACAAAATTGCTGTATTCAAATTTAACTGCAAAGTAGATCTATCAACAAAGCTGGCCTGCGCCAATGTGAAAAAACACGTATCTGAAATGTATTCGGATAAATAAAAGGTATTTTTTGGCACCTAACAATTCACCTGTGGTGACTACAAAATTGCTGTATTCAAATTTAACTGCAAAGTAGATCTATCTACAAAGCTGGCCTGCGCCAAAGTGAAAAAACACGTATCTGTAATGTATTCGGATAATAAAAGATATTTTTTGGCACCTATCAATTCACCTGTGGTAACTACACAATTGCTGGATTCAAATTTAACTGCAAGGTGGCTCTATCAACAAATCTGGACTGGGCAAAAGTGAAAAAACATGTATCTGAAATGTATTCGGATAATAAAAGGTATTTTTGGCACCTATCAATTCACCTGTGGTGACTACAAAATTGCTGTATTCAAATTTAACTGCAAAGTAGATCTATCAACAAAGCTGGCCTGCGCCAAAGTGAAAAAACACGTATCTGAAATGTATTCGGATAATAAAAGGTATTTTTTGGCACCTATCAATTCACCTGTGGTGACTACAAAATTGCTGTATTCAAATTTAACTGCAAAGTAGATCTATCTACAAAGCTGGCCTGCGCCAAAGTGAAAAAACACGTATCTGTAATGTATTCAGATAATAAAAGATATTTTTTGGCACCTATCAATTCACCTGTGGTAACTACACAATTGCTGGATTCAAATTTAACTGCAAGGTGGCTCTATCAACAAATCTGGACTGGCAAAAGTGCAAAAAACACGTATCTGTAATGTATTCGGATAATAAAAGGTATTTTTTGCACCTTTCAATTCACCTGTGGTGACTACAAAATTGCTGTATTCACATTTAAGTGCAAGGTGCCTCAATGAACAAAGCTGTAGTGCGCCAAAGTAAAAAAACACGTATCTGTAATGTATTCGGATAATAAAAGGTATTTTTGGCACCTATCAATTCACCTGTGGTGACAACAAATTTGCAGTATTCACATTTAAGTGCACTGTGCCTCAATGAACAAAGCTGTAGTGCGCCAAAGTAAAAAAACACGTATCTGTAATGTATTCGGATAATAAAAGGTATTTTTTGGCACCTATCAATTCACCTGTGGTAACTACACAATTGCTGGATTCAAATTTAACTGCAAGGTGGCTCTATCAACAAATCTGGACTGGGCAAAAGTGCAAAAAAACACGTATCTGTAATGTATTCGGATAATAAAAGGTATTTTTTGGCACCTTTCAATTCACCTGTGGTGACTACAAAATTGCTGTATTCACATTTAAGTGCAAGGTGCCTCAATGAACAAAGCTGTAGTGCGCCAAAGTAAAAAAACACGTATCTGAAATTTATTCGGATAATACAAGGTATTTTTGGCACCTTTCAATTCACCTGTGTGATTACAAAAATTGCTGTATTCACATTTAAGTGCAAGGTGCCTCAATGAACAAAGCTGTAGTGCGCCAAAGTCAAAAAACACGTATCTGTAATGTATTCAGATAATAAAAGGTATTTTTTGGCACCTATCAATTCACCTGTGGTGACTACAAAATTGCAGTATTCACATTTAAGTGCAAGGTGCCTCAATGAACAAAACAGTAGGGAGGCATAGTCAAAAAACACGTATCTGTAATGTATTCTGATAATAAAAGGTATTTTTTGGCACCTATCAATTCACCTGTGGTGACTACAAAATTGCAGTATTCACATTTAAGTGCAAGGTGCCTCAATGAACAAAGCTGTAGTGCGCCAAAGTCAAAAAACACGTATCTGTAATGTATTCGGATAATAAAAGGTATTTTTTGGCACCTATCAATTCACCTGTGGTAACTACACAATTGCTGGATTCAAATTTAACTGCAAGGTGGCTCTATCAACAAATCTGGACTGGGCAAAAGTGCAAAAAAACACATATCTGTAATGTATTCGGATAATAAAAGGTATTTTTGGCACCTTTCAATTCACCTGTGGTGACTACAAAATTGCTGTATTCACATTTAAGTGCAAGGTGCCTCAATGAACAAAGCTGTAAGTGCGCCAAAGTCAAAAAATACGTATCTAAAATTTATTCGGATAATACAAGGTATTTTTGGCACCTATCAACCTGTGCTGACTACAAAATTGCTGGATTCTAATTTAACTGCAAGGTGGATATATCAACAAAGGTGGAATGGGCAAAATTGAAAATGAACACCTATCTGAAATGTATACTGATAATTAAAGTGGAGTTTTGCACCTAACAAAGAGACCTGCAGTTACTAGAAAAGATGTGTATCCTAATATAAGTTCAGGCTGCCCAATATCCAGGAAATATTTCAATAGAAAACTGTTAATAATAAAGCTATTGCAGTGCAATGTCTACACTAAGTCTTGGTGAACTTTATCCAATATTCTTTATAGAGCTTGTCTGTGTTCGCCCGCGGGGGCCCCCCCCACTGCTGCCCCCCCCCCGGACATTACAGCGGTAGATGCTCCTTTAAAATTCTCTACCTAACTACATAAAATCTTCCAATCTCTAATCTAACTAAGTTGTAAGGATCACAGCTAACAGTAGAGCTTTCTCTGTGAAGAAATAGAATAATTTCGCTGAGCTGTTTGGACACAGGCAGAGCGCACGTCCTACTGCTCTGAGACGCTGAGAGACACTGAGGCTGAACAGGAAGGGCTGTTCTATGTAAAACGAGGTCATGTGATTTTTCCAGCCAATCGCAACCATACACATCCCAGTCATGACGTCGCACACACATCTCACCCTGCTCTATTCTGTAAGCTGATTTGCTGGCCGCCAAAATGACAGGAAGCGCCGAAAATGGCGCAATCTTAATAGATGATGCACAGATTTTAACCTAAATTATCACATGATCTAAAAATTTCGATCAACATAAAACTGTGCCGATTTCAACTTTGTCGATAATAATCGCTCAACACTATCCCTCACATGTCGATGTTGAAAACCGGACGTGCCACGTCACTTCCGAACATGCGCACAGTGACGATACTGCCCGGCGCCCTTTCGGCCTCAAATGGATTAACTGCGCATATGTCTCAGAACCCCGTAGCCTATGTTGAAATACAGGTACTGGGTCGGGTAATCAGCCATGCCGGCGCACAATTAGAGCGCTACATATCGTCTTTTCGGCCCCACTCATTAGAACTATGCCCATAACAATAAAGGTAACACGGGTTATACGGAAGGGGATCACATTAATGTTTTGGTTCACTATACAAATATACCAGATTCCATAAGTGAATGACTAAATGATCAGAAACAGCATGTCAGGTTATCCAAAAGCATAATATGCAATCGCATACTTATCCCCCCGGGGCTGATATGTCAAACATTAGTAATCAAAAAGGAGGAAACAATATAATAAGGAGCTCTAGAGTATCTAGATATATATAAGACAATACCAAATATACTTATAGATCCAGAACATTTTGTTCAGATCTCCTGGAGGATAATATTAGTACCAAAACCAAAGGAAGAATTTTAAAGAAAACATCCAAAATACAAGATTTCATTTAACCCCTGAGGGTGTACTGTCTCCAACCTCATTGTCCACTCCGTTTCTTTTCTCAACAATTTCTTGTCCATGTCACCTTTTCTAGGGGTTTGACGTATTCTTTCAATTACCAAAAATTTTATTCCAGAAAAAACCCCTCCATGATTCAACCAGATATGTTGGGCCAAAGGGGTTTCGCGACGATTCCTTATGTCCCCTAGATGTTCACCAAACCTCTTTTTTATGGTTCTTAGGGTCTTGCCTACATACTGTAGGCTACAGTCGCATACTATCAGATAAACCATCCCTTCAGAATCGCAATTGTAAAATTCCCGAATCTCATATTCTTTTCTTGTCGTGTGACTACTGAATACTTTTGTTTGCATCACATATGGACAATATACACATCTCCCACACCTGTACATACCCAGCGGTTGTCGGTCTAGCCACGTTCCCATCCTCTTTGGGGGCGTATAGTGGCTGTGTACCAGCCTATCCCTAATTGAACACCCTCGTCTATATGTGATCAAGGGGTACTCCGTTAGGGCATCCCTTAGATCATGATCACACTGGAGAATACCCCAATGCTTTCTCAGAATTCCCAAGACCTTGCTAGAAAGATTATCATAGGTTCCAATGATCCTAAAGCCCCCATCACCATCTTTAGATTTATTCTTTCCTCCTGCCAACAATTTCGTCCTATTAGATGTCAAAGCATGGTTAAATGCTGATTGCAAGACAGGCTGAGGGTAACCCCTCGCAGTAAATCTCCTCTGCAGTTCTTTAGATTGCCTATAAAAGTTGTCAATTTGGGAACAATTTCTCCATACTCTAAGGTACTGCCCCCTCAGAATCCCCTGTTTTAGACTTCTGGGATGGTGACTTTCCCACCTCAATAAATTATTCGTAGCTGTTGGTTTCCTATATGTACTGGTCTGTATTTGCCCAAGTGAATCAATCCAGATTTTTAAGTCCAAAAATGATAATTCCTTGTCATCGATCTCATTGGTGAAATGTAGACCGATCTGATTATCGTTCAACACTGACACAAACTCCCCAAAGAGCTCCTTCGTCCCTTGCCACAAGACGAGGACGTCATCAATGTAACGTCCCCATAATAGAACGTGAGATAGATAGTTAGTGTTTTCCTCCACGAACACCAGTGTCTCCTCCCACCAGCCCAGGAACAAATTTGCATATGTGGGAGCGCAAGGGCTCCCCATTGCAGTGCCCCTGAGCTGGTGGTAGAGTCTGGGTCTGAAGAGGAACACATTATGGGTAAGGGTGAATTCAAGCAATTTCAAGACAAAGATGTTGTGATTTCTGTGTTGAATACCCCTCGTATTCAGAAAATGTTCAACCGCCTTCAGACCTAGCTCATGATGAATACTACTATAGAGCTTCTACGTCAATGGAGGCTAGTTTCACATCCGCCTCAACATTCATATCCTCCAGCCTCCTTAGAAGGTCTGAACTGTCTCTAATATACGATGGCAAACTCATCACAAACTCTTGTAAGATCTTATCTAAATATATCCCAACATTTTGAGTTAGAGAGTCCACCCCAGATACTATAGGGCATCCCTTAAGGGTTTCAACACCTTTGTGGATCTTGGGTAATGAATAAAAAGTGGCCACCTGAGGTTTTTTGGGCAAAAGAAATTGGGATTCATTTTTTTATATCAACCCCATGTCTAAAGCCTCTATGACCATACCCTCTAGTTCTTTTAGATGCATTTCTAAACAATCCTTTTTCTAGATGGCATAATTCTCTCTATTATCCAATAGGTCATGACACATTTTAAGATATTTCTCATTGTCCATTATAACCAAATTTCCCCCTTTATCAGAGGGTTTAATGACAATGCTTGTGTCATGTTCAAGGGACAGCAGAGCTTTCATCTCGCCAGAGCTTAAATTACTCATTTTACACTCCTTCCAGCTTCTCTTTTCAAGATTCTCTAATTCTTTCTCCACTATATTAAGGAATACATCGATCTCAGGTGTAGGGGTTACAGGAGGCATGCGATTACTTTTGACCATTAGTTCAGTATATGCACCTAGATCACTCACCCCTTCATTCTCCTCCAAAAAACCAGTTAGAGTTCTCACTCCCTCAAGATTGGTTAACTCAATACCCAAAGATCCACATAGTTTTGCTTCTTCCGTCCTGAAATGCTTAAACCATTTCAATTTTCTCACAAATAAATTAATATCCTTTACCCATTCAAAACGTTTAAATCTTGTGGTAGAGACAAAGGATAAACCTCTAGATAAAACTTTTTTCTCCTCCTGTGTTAGGGACCTTTTAGAGAGATTGATCACCTGATGTTTGTCATCTTCCTGTCTAATCAATGTTTTTATTTCTTCTTGCCCCTTCCTTTCTTTGTTTTTCCATCCAACGCAACCGGGGGTTCCATCTGTGTGTCTAAAAAAGGTTGTGATGCCCCTGCAGGAAAGGAGGATGAGGAGGAGGATAGGGGTGGAATCAAATGTCCCCCTGATTCTCCCCTTTGATCTCTTAAAGATGGCACATTGGGGGTGGGGTTTCGCATTCTCCAATTGTACCCCCCTCCTCCCCTCTGGGGATTCCATCTTCTATTGGGAAAATAGGATGACCTACCTCTCTGATATTTTCCTCTTCTATTCCCCACAACTCTATTTTCAGGGTCACTACTCTCAGGGTCTGAGGATGAGATATACGTTTCTGTTAGATCCCTATCACCCAGGAATGCAAACGCTCTCTGTTCATGGAATTCACTTAAGTCTCGACTGAATTGCTGATGCTCCCTATATTTTATTGAATTTTGGTATTTCTCAATTGCGTTCTGAAGGAAGTTTTCCCTTCTCCCAAAATCAGGGTCTTCCCTAAACTTTAATGTTTTCTCAATCAGTTCACTCAAATGTTTAGATGTTTTCTCTAGTGTAATCTTTTCCTTTTCCAGAAGTAAGCCCATCAACCGTACTGAACTTTCAATTAATTCCTGCTCCCATTTCTTTATCAAGTCAGGCGATCTTGATCGATTTGCTGGGCTTACATTAATCCGTAGTCCCTTGGGTACTATCCGTGTCTTAATATAATTTTCAAGGGCTTATGTTTCCCACCAAGATTTTATATTTACGCAATATGCAATATACAATTCATTAAAGATTGTCTTAAGATCAGTGCTCTCATTACCCTGATCCCAATCACTAATAGAGAAAACTTTGTTGGCTTCAATCTCCCAACCCTCCCTTTGGATTGGTACACTCAAAAATCCCTCCATAGACAAAAGAAGCAAAAACAAAATCACTGACACCACTAATCTCCCAGTGGCTAGGACAATATTGGCCAAAAAGAACAACTCACAGAAAGAACCAGAAAAAGACCCTATTCTAAAATATAACCTTTAATAATCTTATAATAAAATTACAATCCCATTACAACAAGACACTCAAAAAATATACAAGTAGTGTTCCTCAAGATAGATGAAGGTAGTTGTAACCTCTATTCCTAAGTACCACCAGATGATGTACAAAAATAACAACTCCCTATTAAGACCCTACAAAAAACCTATAGAAAAGACGGAGTCATCGTCCCGAAAGGGATGGCCCCGTCCACCGTAGGCTAACCCTATTGATATGCTATCACTAGAGAAGACATATAAATTATGCGTAGTAAATAGGGAAAGAAAGGGAACACCACATAGAACAAAAAAGCCAAATAAAGCAAAAAATGACAATACTTAGCTTAAAACCATAGATACGCCACTAAATACCAGGCTATTGATCCGCCATCAGATCCTGACGCGTTTCTCCCCCAAAGATGCACAGGGGTTCATCAGGGGACACATGAATAATGGCTTCTCTGGATTGGACATTAGATAAAGTCCATACATCCGGGACTACCTCCAGGAAAGATGGCAGCTCAGAAAAAAAGTATCATCTCTGTTAAATAGGATTAGAAGCCCCTCCTCCCCCTTCAATTACCAATGAAGCACTTACGTTTACATGATGTCATATCCGCACCGATCTCTGCACCCTCACTACATCTGTAGTTACCTTAGGAGGAATGGTGCCGACCGCTATCCCTCACATGTCGATGTTGAAAACCGGACGTGCCACGTCACTTCCGAACATGCGCACAGTCACGTTACTGCCCGGCGCCCTTTCAGCCTCAAACGGATTAACTGCGCATGTGTCTCAGAAGCCCGTAGCCTATGTTGAAATACAGGTACAGGGTCGGGTAATCAGCCATGCCGGCGCACAATTAGAGCGCTATATATCGTCTTTTCGGCCCCACTCATTAGAACTATGCCCATAACAATAAAGATAACGTGGGTTATACGGGAGGAGATCATATTAATATTTTGGATCACTATACAAATATACCAAATTCCATAAGTGAATGACTAAATGATCAGAAACAGTATGTCAGGCTATCCAAAAGCATAATATGCAATCACATACTTATTCCCCCGGGGCTGATATGTCAAACATTAGTAATCAAAAAGGAGGAAACTATTTAATAAGGAGCTCTAAAGTATCTAGATATATATAAAACAATACCAAAAATACTTATAGATCCAGAACAGGTTGTTCAGATCTCCTGGAGGATAATATTAGTACCAAAAATTTGATTCCAGAAAAAACCCCTCCATGATTCAACCAGATATGTTGGGCCAAAGGGGTTTTGCGACGATTCCTTATGGCCCTTAGATGTACACCAAACCTCTTTATTATGGTTCTTAGGGTCTTGCCTACATACTGTAGGCCACAGTCGCATACTATCAGATAAACCACCCCTTCAGAATCGCAATTGTAAACTTCCCGAATCTCATATTCTTTTCTTGTCGTGTGACTACTGAATACTTTTGTTTGCATCACATATGGACAATATACACATCTCCCACACCTGTACATACCCAGCGGTTGTCGGTCTAGCCACGTTCCCATCCTCTTTGGGGGCGTATAATGGTTGTGTACCAGCCTATCCCTAATTGAACGCCCTCGTCTATATGTGATCACACTGGAGAATACCCCAATGCTTTCTCAGAGTGCAAAAAACCAAAATGGTGGCAGCCACTCCTCCAAACTCAAAATAAAGGCAATATATGGTTATGCACATCCAAAAAAACATTTTTGAAAAAAATGAACATAAGTGCAACACTGGTGCGGCTGTAGTATACATACATACATATTCCAATAACAGTGGCGCACTATAAACTGAAGCACTATCAAAGGGGACAGGAATTTTGAAAAAAGCATTTCTGCAATGTAGGATATATGAAAAAATTTTAGGTTCTCAGTTCACATTTTTGATCAAAACTGTTTAAGCCACCTCTGAACTTCAACGGGATCTCAAGGCAGGTGGTCCTACACTAATGATTCCTACATTATTGATCCCTCTCGTTTGGGTCCTATTCAGACCTCCATAATCCAGGGAATGAAGGAACCAGCTTACAAGTTACACTGCACTGATTAAAAAGCCATGTCAAGGTGGGTAGAGTGCAAAAAAACAAAATGGAGGCAGCCACTCCTCCAAACTCAAACTAAAAGCAATATATGGTTATGCAAATCCAAAATAGTTTTTTTTAAAAATGAACATAGGTGCAACACAGACAAACGCATCCGGCTTTCCACAGATAATGTGGATCATTTGACTTTCATCAAGATGTATCAGGCATGGATCTCTGATGATGTTGTGGCCCCAATTACCGAGGTCACCTATTAGTTGCCGATCTACTTCACATTCCTCTTCCAAAAGAAATGGTCCTCTTGAAACTTTTTTTTAAAATGATCATTTCTGACTTCAATTTTTATTCCCAAAAGTTCATTTTGCTGGTTTTGCGGTGAGGAGATTGTAAAAGACACCAAGATTTCATGAAAAAAACGTATTTCTTTTACTCACTTTATCTTTCGAATTTTTTGCATTGTCAATGGATTTGGGGTCATGGTGCTGTGAGATACAGCTATCATCATGGTCCTTTGGAACAGAAATGTGGCTTCTAAGTGGCATTTCTCCCTTGCAATTTTTTACAGTGGCTGAGAAGTCATTTTTATAATTTTTTGGGGTCATGCTGCTGTGAAATGCAGCAATTCTACAGGTCCTATTGTAAAAAATGTGGTTTCCAATAGACATTTGTTCTTCGCAATTGTCAACAGTGGCTCAAGGGTCATGTTTTGAATTTTTGGGGGCATGTTGCTGTGAAATGCAACTATACTACAGGTCCTATTCTAAAAATGTGGTTTCTAGAAGACATTTATTCTTCACAATTGTCAACAGTGGCTCAAGGGTCATGTTTTGAATTTTTGGGGGCATGTTGCTGTGAAATACAGCTATACTACAGGTCCTATTATAAAAAAAATGTGTTTTTCTACAAACATTTGTTCTTCACAATTGTCAAGAGTGGCTCAAGGGTGATGTTTTGAAATTTATGGGGCATGGTGCTGTCAAAAACAGAAATAGATAGGACACTGTTAATGGACACATATTGCAAAATGATTTGTTTTGCAAGATCTTTAACATAGCTATCAATCCCTGTAGTGAGACAAACCATTTAATACAATTAAAAATAAGAGAAACAAAGACGTCCTATTTTAAAAATGTGTTTTCTAGAATTAAACTAATAAAAACTTGCATGTACAAAATAGTTGATACAAATATTCCTCTACATTGTACAAGGGAGGTACAGGAAGACTTGAAACAGATGTTTGGGTTTTTCAGGAGGACATTGTGTATGGAGCACATTCGCCAACCCAAGAACAGAAACAATTTCCTCCAACACGTTGAGTAAAACGAGAAAAAGAATGCCAAGAAGAAGGGCAAACCCGGGTGAAACAGGAGCGTCAACCACCAGCATCTCCAGGTGAAGCTCAATTGGTACGCACTCATATGGAGGGGCAAGCGCTCTCGTAGAGGCAGAATTTTCTCTAGCACTACCCAGGTCTTGACTGTGTACTGAGGAAGGCTGGAGGTCTTAGCTCACACTTCCGCTTCCGCACTCTGCTTCAGCACGACTGTTTTCAATGCTGCATCATAAGGGCATTTTTTGCCGTGTTAATGGATGACGGATGCCAGCCTGGGCTCTCACCGCACCCACTGTAACTCGGGCCCTGCTAGCTGATCCTGCGTGTTAATAGATGTTGGACGCCAGCCCTTGCTCTCACCACATCTACTGTAAGTCCGGCCCTGCCAGCTGAACCTGCGTGATCCACGTTTACGGCCTCACCCGCCTTGATCAGTAATTTCCTCCAACAGTAGAATGAAGGATTTTCAGACAGGCCTCATTGACCTACTGGGGACATCTGTTTCGTTTGCTTCACATTCTAATGTCACGGTGGTACACTGTCACCAGTAGAATGGCAAGTAGCTCTAGTAGGAGCAGTAATGGAAAACGAGTGGTTTTTAATATAGTTTATTTCATTTTTTTTTTTCCAACTTGTTTTTATTGAAATTTTTTTAAAAAAGGTAAAACATCAAGTACAAACCAATGGGAGACAAATACATTGGAATAAACAGTTCCTCCCCCCCCTGTAGAACATGGTCATCGCGTTTGCATTGAAGGTAAGAGATAAAGAAAGAAGGATGCCATGTCAATGGCTACATAATAACAAAGGCTACCACATTTAATCATAGGATACTGCTTGGAGGTGATCGGTGCAACTAGTAATTTGAAAAAGGATTGCATATTAGTGATAACTTTTGACATATGTGGTTCGCACATAAGAAAAGCGTATATTGCAGTACATCTCAAAGATGAGCAAGTGGTTTCGGACTTCGGAGTAGAAGCAAGGTGGGGAGGGAAGGTAAAGTTAGTGTCACCCAGCAATGCCATCCCACGGGTTTCCCCGGCCATGGTTTCAGCAGGTGGAATTTTATTTTTGGGTCTATTAGTGCCACTTAAGAATGGAGGCAAGTGCCATGAGCTAGGTGGTCGCATCCCGGCGTTTGGCACACCCGCGAGAGAATGAGAGACCCACCGTCACTTTTGCATTTTGACAGCACCACAGTGGTAAAGGGCAAAATGTCACCAGTCAAGGTCGTCTCCTGCGATTTGGTATTCCAAGTACCAAGTGGTGAGGCTGAAGCATTGTTTGAGTTTTGAACGAATATGAGCTGGGAGTAGAACAATAAAGAGTTTTTCCATAATTGAAAGAATTGTTTGCCTTTTTGTTCTTTGTAAAGGGAGGTGTCGACCCAGTCCATCCGGAATAGATGAGATAATTTATCTAAGAACAATTTATGTGCTGGCAGGGAAGGGTGGATCCAGCATGCAGAATGGATTTTCTTGCAGCTGCTGATATATAGTATAGCAATTTCTTTTGGTACCCAAGGAGGCTGGGGGACCCGGCAGGGAGGATGCCGAATATGTACCAGTCGGGAGAGTCAGGGCAAAAGGGGAGTAGATGTGTAGTCACAAAAGAGCGTACCCGGGACCAGAATGCTTTGATGGAGGGGCAGGACCACAGGCAATGCAAAAGATCAGCATGTGGAGAAAGGCATTTGGGACATGCATGTGAGGGAGAGATACCATTAGATGTCCCCTATGTGGGGATATGTATGTCCTGTGGGCAATGTGGAATGCCATTTCCCAGTAGGACATAGAGGGAATAAATTTTGTTGCCATTGTCAGAGAGGCGAGGATGTCTTCTGAAGAGATGGAGTCAAGTAATTGCGGCCACACAGATAGCCCTTGTTGTCTGCTAGTATAGTCTAAAGGGGAGCGGAGTGAATTGTAGTATCGTGTGATTTGGCCTTTTGCCTCATGGGCGGGTAATGTTAGTGTTGTTAAGGGGTCAGCCCAGTCTCGATCCGTGAGGTGTTTGATGACTTCTTGCATGTAACTGCAGGCTTGCAGGAAATAAAACGGGTGGTCAGCGATGAAGGGGTATTTCAGTTTGGCTTCATTAAAGAGGATAGTTTTCTTGGTAGTTGGATCTAAGAGGTCACCAATTCTGTTTATCCCCCCCTGCCGCCATAAGTGGAATCTACCCTGTGCTCGCCCACCCTGGAAGGATGGATTCCCTATGAGGGGAAGCAAAAGGGAGTGTCTGGGGTTGAGTCCTTGAAGCTGTCTCGCCTTGGTCCACGTCTTCCAGGCTTTGATTATAAGCGGGTTTGAGTTGAGGTGCGTTGGGATATCTGAAAGTGGTAGATGTAGTAAGCTAGTTAGGGAGATGTCAGGTATTAGTTGTTGATCTATTTTGGTATTGGTGTAGATTGAGGTGGTGAGCAGCCAATCCCCTATGATCCTGAGCTGAGTTGCTAAGTTATAAAGCTGGAGCTGTGGGAAATTAATACCCCCATTCTTTTCGTGTTGGCAAAAAACCCTTACGGTGATTCGGGGTCTACGGCTATTCCATATAAATCTTTGAAAGCAGGAGTTGATCCGTCTCTGGTCTCTAGGTGTAAGATAGAGAGGGAGTGATTGAAGAATGTATAAGAGTTTGGGGAATATGATCAGTTGATTTTAAATTGGCTCTTTCCCAATGGAGAGAGTGTAAAATTTTTCCAGGTGTTGAAATGAGCTCAAGGGGGGCAAATAAACGGTTTTTGTTTGCTGAGTAGAGGGAGCTTGCTTTTTTGGTAATTTGTACCCCTAGATACGTGAGAGAGTCTGTTTGCCATTTAAATGGGTAGTTTGTCGCCCAGGGGGGTGCTGGCTTACCCTTAAGAAGGAGAGCCTCAGATTTGTGTTCGTTCACCTTGAAACCCGACAGTTTTCCGTATTTTTGGATATCAGCCAGGATATCTGGCAGGCAGTCGGCTGGATTGGAGATATACAGTAATATGTCGTCTGCGAATGCAGTCAGTTTGATTTCTTGAGATCCTAAATAGTGTTGAGCGATTACGATGGCTATCGACATCGGGCGATAGTCGATAGTCGGCCACCATCGATAAGGTTTTTCGATAGTGAGCAGTCGATTATGAGCGATGACCATTAAAGTCTATGGGAGAGCAACAACACCTTCATTCTTACAAACCCCAAAAAGGGCTGGAGAAGCTGGAATTAACATCCACAACAGTCAAATGGATACGTGCTACATCTTGGGCAACACACTTAGGTTATAAAAGCCACAGAAAAAAAAAAAACCACCAATTCATACCCCTGTCTTGTACACGCATGCCCCTTAAACCTGTCACCCAAAAATTTTTAAAAAGTCCAGAAGGCAGTATGATTTGCCCCCATCTCTTACTTGACGGCATTGATATCCCTGTCCTGGAATGAGCTTTTCCCCAAACCTCATGCCCCCAGATTTAAAAGTGCCGGAAAAAAAAAACCCCCGGGAAAATTTTCCTTTCCCAACCCCCAAAACCCCCCAAATTTTAAAAAAAAAAAAGGGGTTTTAAAACCCCTTTTGACTGGACATTTAACCCCTGTCCGGGGCCCACAGTGAGCCCCAAACCCGGCATAAACCCCCAGATTTAAAAATGCCGGAAAAAGGATCTTTCAACCCCTTTTTTAGTTTCACTGGATTTTAACCATACCTGTCCGGGCCAAGCAGACCAGGGCCGGAGTTACAGTGGGGGGCGGTGAGAGGCCCAGGCGGCGTCCGTCATTATTAACACGCAGGTTAAAATGCCCTGATGAGAAAAGGCAACAAAAACTGTCTGCTGAAGCAGAGTGCGGAAGCGGAAGTGGGAACTCCACCCTTTCCCCTCAGTCACAGTCAAAACCTGGGTAGCGCTTCCCCCTCCGATGAGTGTGGAAAATTGAGCTTCACTTGGAAATACTGGTGGTTAACGCTCCCGTTACACCCAGGTGCCCCTTTATCTTGGCATTCTTTTTTCATTTTACTCAACGTGCTGGGGGAAATGGGCCTGTTCTTTGTTTCTGTCCGTGCCCATACTCCATTTCCTTGAAAACCCACATGGTCAAGTTTTCCTTACCCCCCTTTTCAATTCAGAGGAAATTTTTTTTTAAAGTATTTTTAATGCAAAATTTTTTTGTACTTTTAATTTTTGAAAAAACATTTTTTAAAAACGGATGGAATCCCACCTGTCTTTTTTTCCTTTTTTCTTGTATTTAAAAGGGGTTTCCAATAAAAAGGTTGATAGCAGTTTAAAAATCTTTCAAAAAAAAAAATCATTTTGCAATATGTGTCCCTTAACAGGGCCACAATTCTGTTTCTGACAGACCTCACCCCTTTACCATCTTGCCCTTGTGAAGAACAAATGTCTGTTAGAAACAACATTTTTTAGAAAAAGGGCCTGTAGTAAGTGCATTCACGCAAAATGCCCAAAAAAATTTAAAGCATGACCCCCTTTAGCCCTTTTGGGCAATTGTGAAGAACAAATTTCTGTTTGAAACAAATTTTTTTAGAATGGACTTATATGCTGATGTCACAGCAAAAGCCCCAAAAATTCAAAACCTGACCCATGAGCCACTTTGACAATTGTGAAGAACAAATGTCTATTAAAACAACATTTTAGAATAGACCTGTAGTATAGCTGCATTCAAAGCAGCCATGACCCAAAAAATTATAAAAATGACATCTCAGCACTATTAAAAATTGTGAAGGAGAATGCACTTAGAAGCCACACTTTCACTTCCAAATGGACCATGATTATTGCGGTATCTCCACAGCAACATGACCCCAAAAAATTTATAAATATGACTTCTCAGCCCCTGTTAAAAATTGTGAAGAGAAATGCAACTAGAAGCCACATTTCTGTTCCAAAGGACCATGATATTGCTGTATCTCACAGCAACATGACCCCAAAAAATTAAAAATATGACTTCTCAGCCACTGTTTAAAAATTTGAGGCAACATGACTAGAGATGGCGAATTTCTCAAAAATCGATCGGGTCACTTCGCCAAAATTTTCCGACAAAAATAAATTTAGCTCCGAATACCATCGGCACTAATCATGTTAAAAAACAGTCTATTTCCAGGCAGCCCATAGCCCTGCAGGGGTGCAGTACGAACGTGTGTCCATGCTTAAATATGCAGAGGGAGCTTGGTTTGACTTCATACAATGTTGTGTTTTTATTATGACACCAGATGACTGCCGCCGTTCTTTAGAAAACAAATCGCTTCACTATAAAATTCCCTGGGCACAGTAAGAGGGCAAAACTGACTCAAAAAAAAAGAAGCGTGAATTAGCCTATAAAGTCATGCCAGCGAAAGCTGAAAAAAACATGCTGAGAGTCTCAGTTGGCAACATTAGTGACAGAGTGTGGAGGTGTCGGCGTCAGCCACAGCAGCATGAGGTCAGGCAGTGTGCACAATGACATTAAGGAGCGGCAAAACAGTATAAGGCCACAGAAGTAGCACAATCTCACAGTGTAGGAGGGTCACGGCGGGGGCCAAAAGCCAGCATGAGTTCAGGCAGTGGCACAATGACATCTGGAGGCGGCAAAACAGTATTAGCCGCAGAGTTGGCCACAATCACACAGTGAGGGAGGTACCGTGCGGCAGAAGAATGAAGTCAGACAGTTCACAATGGCATTCTGGAGGGGCAAAACAGTATTAGGCCACAGAGTGGCACAATCACACAGTGTGGAGGTCACGGCGGCAGCAGTATGAGGTCAGCAGTGGCACAGTGACATTATGGAGGTGGCAAAACAGAATTTAGGCCACAGAGTGGCACAATCACACAGTGTAGTAGGTCCACGGCGGCAGCAGTAATTAGGTCATACAGTGCGGCACGAATGCAATCTGGAGGTGCAAAACAGTATTGGCCACAGAGTGGCACTATGATACAGGTGGAGCCCACGGCGGGCAGCAGTATGAGGTCAGGCATGGCACAAAGAACATTATGGAGGCCGCAAACCGTTAATAGGAGGCCACAGAGTGGCACAATCACGACAGTGTGGAGGTCACAGCGGCAGCATTATGAGGTCCAGACAGTGCACAATGCATTCTGGAGGTTGGCAAAACAGTATTAGGCCACAGAGTGGCACAATGAAACAGTGTGAGGTCACGGCGGCAAGCATATGAGGTCAGGCAGTGGCACAATGACAATTGATGGAGTGCGGCAAAACAGTAATTAGCCACAGAGTGGGCACAATGATACAAACAGTGGGAAAGGTTTTTTTTCCAAACCGGGCGGCAGCAGTATGAGTCATGCATTGGCACAATGACATTATGGAGGCGGCAAAACAGTATTAGGCCACAGAGTGCACAATCACACAGATGGAGTCACGGCGGCAAGCAGTATGAAGTGGGGGTCAGGCAGTGGCACAATGACATTATGGAGCGGCAAAACAGTATTAGGCCACAGAGTGGCACAATGATACAGTGTGAGGTCACGCGGCAGCAGTATGAGTCAGCATGTGGTCACAAAGACATTATGGAGCTGCAAAAACAGTAATAGCCACAGAGTGGCACAATCACACAAGTGTGGAGGTCCGTCGGCAGCATTATGAGGTCAGGCATGTGGCACAATGGAACAGTGTGAGGACATGGCAGCAGCCACATCAGTCAGCATGAGTTCAAGACAGTGGCACAATGACAATTCCTGGAGGTGGCAAAAAAAGGAGTAGGCCACAGAGAGGCACAAGACAGAGATTTCCGAGGTGACGGCGTCAGGAGAAATTCCATGAGGTCAGAGAGATTACACAAATGACACAGTGTGGATGTCCACAGCCTCAGCAGCATCAGCATGAGGACATAGAGAGGCCACAATGACAGAGTGTTGAGTGGGTGGCATTACCAGTCCCTGGTAAAGATTGGTGTTAGGCAGATGGAGAAAACTGGCAGCAGATGTGTGGCCATCAGGCGGGTGGCGGCATCAGAATAGTGGCTGATGCAGGTATTTTGGGAACCCAGAATGACGCCTAAGTCATTGTGTGTGAATCTCGGGCCGATCCACGCCTGAATTCATCTTGACCATCAAAGGTCAGTCGTTACCACTTTGCCCGTGGCAAGCGGGTTCTCCTTGGGGTGAACGATGGCCCCCGCCGCACTGAACCACCCTCTCTGAATAGCCACGCTACAGGCCGGGCAGGGAACAGCTCTCCACTGCAAACTCGTCAAGTTTCGGCCACACATCCCAGTTTGGCTGCCCATAAGTCCAGCGGATCTTCCTAACTGAGGTGGCAGAGTGCTGTCCAATAGCCACAACCTTTTGGTTCAGGGACTGCCCCGGTCCTGCTGCTCTTGCTGGCACTGCCTTCATCACTAGGCTGTTGAAGGAAGCTGCTCATCAGTGACTCCAGACTAAGGTTACTACTGATGGAGCAGGTACTGCTCCTACCCCCCCATCTTCCCCAGCAAGCCGCGGCAGTAGTACGTGAGTGCTGAGGAACCCCCCAGTCAGACCGTCAGAGGATGACGATGCCCGCACAATGGCAGCGGCAACTGATTACGGAGGATTTCCCTTATAAGTGATTTTATTTTGTCTTCCCTCTCAATAGCTGGGAAAAAGGCTCCCAAAATTGGACCGTAGGAGGGTCCAATATTGTGGAGAGCCAAAGTCCTCCCTCGCCGCAATGCAGACAATTTCGGCTGTCACTAGCCATGCAATTAAGAATGGCTGCGGGCCATCTGTCACAATGACTCCGATGGGCTCCCTGCCCTCTATTTCCACTGTATACTCCACGGTTGCTTGGGGACATCTGCCACGTCTTCCTCATCTCCAGCCACCGCCTCCAGCGCTCCGGCTCCACCTCACTTTGTCACCTGGGTAGAAAATCCACTCATTTCACCATACAAAATCTTCTGCTCCAATTCCTCCTCCTCGCCTCCTCCTTCAGTCCCCACCGGACTCATATGGCCACGAGATGTAGTCGCCACTTCACCCCATCCACTGCCCAGACAGATGTTTCAGCATCTGTTCCAGGACATGAAGCAGTGGAATGACGTTATTACATCCGCGTAGTCCTGGCTACTGACAAATAACGACGCCTCCACTGAATGTCTCAACAAACGTGCAGGTGTCACGCATGAGCTGCCCACTGGCTGACGTCAAAGTTACACAAGGGAGTACTTCGTCTTGCCTTGATCACAAAAAATCGTTAATGAGGCCTTTCCTGTTCATACAGCTCGGTCCACAACATGTTCAAGGCTGGAATTCCAGCGGGTTGCAAACATCGCATTCAAGTGTGTTGTGGGGAAGGCCGTTCTGGCCGCTGCAAACTCGCGGAGGTGTTTTTCCTGGCTTGTACGAATGGATAAAGTGCATGCACATTTCCTGGGCCATTTTCAGAATGATCTGAAGATACGGTGAAGACTTCAGGAACTTTTTCACAACCATATTGAACACGTGCCCATGCAGGGCGCATGACCATCCCTCCTCCGGTGCAGCGTGGGACACCATGGTCCACCCCATTGTCCGTCACCATGGTTTCGATTTGCAGTTGGCGCGGGAGAAAGCCACACATCGATTTTCTTGCTGCATGAAACGGAGCAGTCTTCCCCTGTGTGAACTTCAATTCGCTGAGGCAAGCCAGTGTAAACTGCGTTACACCGCAGTGCCCTACACATGTGTATGATGGAGCAGTACTTGTGGAGGCTTGAGATGGTGGTGATGGTGAGAGGAGGAGGAGGGGACATTGGCGCATGTGCAGCAGTTTGACAACGTGAGGAGAAAGCGGCGTCTCCAGTCCAAGTTGTGGTGTGGCCTGGGCAGGAAGCACATTCACCCAGTGGCCGTAAAGGACATGTACTGGCCCTGACCGTATTACAGCACCAGAACGTCTGCGCTGCCGTGTCACCTTGGAACAAACCGATAACTCAGGCCTGACCCACCTTCTGTTCTACATTATTATGAAGTGCTGGTATACTGCTTTTTGAAAAGAAATATTACGCGCTTGGAACCCCATCTCGGCACCGGCACAAGCCAATTGAGTTCTCTGAACGAGCAGAGTCCACCAGTTTGGAAAGGGAGGACTTCAATAACAACAGACTTGGGACAGGAGCACGTCCACTGCTGCCACCTTATGATGGTTGGACCATACTGTTTGTCTCTTTGCAAACCCTCGCTGAACGACTGCTGGCGCCCATGAGTAGCGAGGAGCAGAGCATACTGACCGGAGATGATTACAAAGAGAAACAGCTCCCTTCGCAGTGGTGGTGGAGCCTTGACTGGCTGCATGGCATGCGTGCCACGCAGGGCGCTGCTGCTGCTTCGCATGTTGCTCGGCGCTGCGGCAGATGGACACCACATCTGAGCCACGTTTCTCTCAGGCCACCGATAGAGACGCTGCATGTGATGACACAGGGCCGTGTTGCCAACGTTAGCTCCCTGGCCACGCATTCACTTTCTGCCCACAGATCTAACATTTAACCCATATGCTGCTCCTCCGGTGTCCTTAGCAAAGAACTGCCACACCGCCGAGTTATCGGATTTTTACCGCCAACGCTCCGCACGAGTGACTACTTGCTGCTACTGCCCCTCTGCCTCGCTAGCCCTGTGCGCACTTTCTTATGGACCTGCCGAAGCCGGGTTTTTTACCCCGTGGGCCGCTTGGCTCCCGACCTCACACTGCTGCTATCCTGCGACTCACGCCACACGAATCCTTTGTCACCGTGATGGTGACAGAGGCCCGGGCTGAGACAGGTGAAGGCCGCTAGACCCGCTCCCGGCCATGCCAACTAAGGTTGTGTCTGACGTTCCACCGACTCTTGGCTGGGATGGTCAGATGTCATCCGGAGGAAGAGGATACCTAGTCAACCAATCAAGAACCCTTGGTTGCTGAACAAAACACAGCCGCAGATGACAGCGGCAGTTCAGGCCTCACCGAGTGGACCCCTACTGCGACTCCCCTTGCTGTGCTGCGACCTGGGCTGTTCCAGGAAATACTGTTGTGCCACTGCCACTCGCAGGTGCAGATCCTGCCATCCTCTGTCTACCATACTGGTTTGTTCAAAATTTACAGACCCTGTTTGATGAGATACTGGTATATTGATAAATATACACCCTGTTTTTTGACTCCAAATGAACCAGTAACAAGCTTGGGGTAACCCTTGGATATAAATTTGCGCTCCACAAATGGCCTGGAAATAATTTACTTGCAATTTGTCCCGTTTAAAAACACTTGTTTTTACTAAATGGTAAAAGCACAAACAGCTTAATTAAATCTTCGGACATAATTAAGGCTACAGGAAAAATGTCATATATTTTGGCGTGAAAAAGACGGTTTATTATTTGTCAGCACACCACAAAAACAACGCATAATTAACCCCTGATGTAAATTGCGCCAAAGAATTGAGCTGCACAAAAAGTACTTTGTGGCGTATTAATCAATTGCGTGTTTTTTACACCACACAACAAGAGAGACAGTTTGTAATTAACCTTTGCTTAATGAAGTAGGATCCAGAAAAATTAGTAATTTTGGCGTGGAAAAAGGACGGTTTTATTTTTGTCAGCACACCAGCAAAACAAAGCTTAATTAACCCCTGGATGTAAATGCGCCGGAAAAAATTGACCGCACAAACTAGTTGAATTGCTTTGTGGCGTATTACAATTGCGTGTTTTCTACGCACACAACAAGATAGACAGTTGTAATTAACCTTTACTTATGAATTAGATACAGGAAAAAGTGTATATTTTGGCATGGAAAAAGACGTTTATCTGTCAGCACACCAGCAAAACAACGCTTAATTAACCCTGGATGTAAAATTGCGCCAAGAGAATAGAGCCGCACAAACTAGTAGCTTTGTGCTTATTACAATTGCGTGTTTTTACTCCACACAACAAGAGAGACAGTAGTAATTAACCTTTGCTTATGAATTAGGATACCGGAAAATGTGTATAATTTGCATGAAAAAGAGCGGTTGTTTATTTTTGTCAGCACACCAGGCCACAACGCTTAATTAACCCCTGGATGTAAAATTGCGCCAAATAATTGAGCCGCACAAACTAGCTAACGTATGAGGCGTATTACAAGTGCGATAGTATTCTACGGCCACACAACAAGAGAGTCATTGAAATTAACCTTTGCTTATGAATTAAGGATACAGGAAAATGTGTATATATTTGGCATGGAACAAGACGGTTTAATTTTGTCAGCACACCACAAAACAACGCTTAATAAACCCCTGGATGTAAAATGCGCCAAAGAATGAGGCCGCACAAACCTAGTAGCTATGTGTCGTATTACAATTGCGGATTTTTACGCCACACAACAAAGAGACAGTGAGTAATTAACCTTTGCTTATGAATTAGCTACATAAAATTGTGTATATTTTGGCATGTAAAAAAGACTGTTTAATTTTTTGTCATCACACCAGCAAAACAACGCTTAATTAACCCCTGGATGTAAATTGCGCCAAATAATTGAGCCGCACAAACTAGAGCTTTGTGCGTATACAATTGCGTTTTTCTACGCCACACAACAATAAGTACAAGAAGTAATTAACCTTTCTTCTGAATTAGGATACAGGAACATGTGTATATTTTGGCATGAGAAAAGGACGGTTTTATTTTTGTCAGCACACCACAAAACAACGCTTAATTAACCCCTGGATGTAAATGCGCCAAAGAATTGAGCCACACAAGACTATAGCTTTGTGGCGTATTACAATTGCGTTTTTTTTACGCCACACAACAAGAGAGACCAGTTGTAATTAACCTTTGCTTTGAATAAGGATCAGGAAATGTGTATATTTTCGGCATGGAAAAAAAGACGGTTGATTTTTTGTCAGCACACCAGCAAAACAACGCTTAAATAAACCCCTGAATGTAAATTGCCCATAGAATGAGCCGACAAACTAGTATCTTTGTGGCGTATTACAATTGCGTGTTTTTCTATGCCACACAACAAAGAGACAGTTGGAATAAACCTATGCTTGTGATTAGGCTACAGAAAATGGTAGATATTTTGGCGATGAAAAAAGACGGTTTCTTGGGTCAGCACACCAGCAAAACCAACGCTTTATTAACCCATGTATGTAAATTGCGCATGTAGAATTGAGCAGCCAATAAAATTAAGAGGTATTTGTTATTGTAAAAACGCTGTTTCTTTAAATGAATGCAATAGAACTGTGCTTAGAACCGAACTTGGACATTGAATGTATATGCAGGCTGCAGTGGACGCACACTGGATTTCAGATCCAATACTCCTAAAAAGTCAGAAATAGACACATCAAGACAACAGTCTCTGAGACAAGCTGAGACACCCCACAGAAATCGCTATATAAAAATCAATTCTTCGTAAGAGCAATCATCCGCGGCAACAACCTTCCCTGATCAGTACAGTGAGAGCGGTCGTGAGCACCCCAGCGTCGCGCCCGGACCTTATATAGTGCGGTGACGTCAAGAATCCCTGCCGGTCTCTGATTGCTCATCTCTGCACATGTCCATGCAGGCTAATGCCCGTTCTTCCTCTCATAGTGCTTGCCCCCATGTACGCCTGCTTCTCGAGTCATATTATCAATCAAAAGCACAATTCTTTCACACGAAGTACCCAAAATTTCGACTTCGGTCCGAACCGAAGTTTTCCTGAAATTCTAAACGAATTCCACTTCGTGAGAATCAATTCGCCCATCTCTAAACATGACCCCAAAACCATTGACAATGCGAAAAATTCTAAAGATAAAGTGAGTAAATGGAATATGGTTTTTTGTCAAGATACCTTGGTGTCTTTTAGTCTCCTCACACAAAACCAGCAAAATGAACTTAGGGAATTGAGAATAAAAATTGCAGTAAGTAAATGATCATTTAAAAATAAGTTTTTCAAGAGGACCATTATCCTGTTTGGAGAGAATGTGGATAGACCAGCAACTAATCGTTGACCTCGGCAATTGTGGCCACAACAACATCGAGATCCATGCCTGATTCATCTTGATGAAAGTCAAAGATCCCATTATTGTGGAAACGGATGCTTTTTGTCTGTAATGACTCCTCCGGCTGTGTGAGGTCCGCTCGGGATTGACGTGGCTGCGGGGCCCAGGAAAACCCCTATGGCGGGGGCGGGGCCGGGGGCTGGGGCCTTTGCCCCTTTTTGGGGTTTCCCCAGAAGTTATTGGGTCCGGGAAAACATACAAAAAAATCGGTTTTGAGAGCAGATAGCGTGCACCATGATTTTTAAGGGTGGTTCTGGGTGTTGTATTGGGGGTGCATTGCAGGGCGTTGGGAGGTGGTAAAAAAAGTTTCCCAAAAGGTCCCCCTTTAGGCTTCTGCCACCTTCCCTGCTGCCCCGCTGCTGCCGTACGGCAATTTGGCATTTACTGCTGTCACGTCGTTTGGGGGTTGTTCCACCGGGGACATTTGAAGAACGTAAAAGCAGAGCAAAAAAGATGTCCCCAGTTGTTTAAATTTAAACCCAAGGCCCTCCATTTCCTGCTTTTTACTCTCTATTTGGGTGGGTGGAAGGAAAGTGTGAGTTTTTTTTTTTGTCCCGGGGATCCAGGGGGGTTGGCCCCCCATTTAACTGTTTTTTCATTTTGGGGGTTTAATGGGGGGATTTGTTGGGGAAAAATGGGCTTTCCAACCCAACTCATGTGAGAGATGGACCTTTTTTTCCCAAAAGCCTCGGGGGTTGGGGGGAAATAGAAAATCATCTTCCTCATTTTCCCTCAAATTCGGGGGCCAAACTCTTTCCAAAGGCAGGGACGTGGGTTTTTCTGGGAATCCCCTCCTCCTCCCCCGGCTTCCTCTGGCCCCGCTTAAAAACCCCAGTCCGGGATTGCCTCAGATGATGCACCTGAGGGGCTGAGGTGCCGTTTTGGGCACTAGTTGGGGACATGAACCCCTGCCTAATGAAGACCGAAAAAAATTGGGGAAAACTGTGGGGGGCCTTTGGGTGGATTTGACGGAGAGAAAGGCCCCAGTTGCATCTGTGTCCTTCCCCTTCCTCCGCGCGGGCGGGCCCTGATGTTTCAGGGGGAAAAACCCGTCGTTCCAGAACTAAGATCCCACAATGCTCATGCTGACAAGGGTTCGTCCAAAATGCCCATTTTGGGGGGCTTTTTTAAAAAATTTTGGAAAAAGGTTTGGTGAGAGCTCTTTCACCGGGCCTCCCCTTCGGGGGCTCAACACCCCGAGGCCCGCCCCGCTGTTTTGTCAGGCTTTTGTGTCACTTCGAAATGCTTTAAAGGGCCCATTGCGCTGCTCCCACAATCGCGGGAAAGCTTTGTGGAGGGGGGGAATTCCAGCGTGTTCCCCACGTCAAAAATTGGGGGACGGTTGAGGGGGTTTTGCCGAGTGACGTTTTGCAACGCAGCCGGGGAGGGAAGAAGCAGGGTGGAACGGCGGAAAGTGCAAAATTCACCCCGGGGCCCTTTTTTCGCAGGCAGTCCAGAAATGGGTAGCTCTTTAAAAAATTTCGGGACGACAAGGTTCATGACTTTTTCCCAGGAAGGGTGTGCTCCAGCCTACCGATCTTAAGGGGCCAGCGTTTTCGCCCTTTTGGGCACACCCCTTCCCTGGCAAAAGGTTTTCTTGGCACCCAGCCAGCGCTGGGTCTCGTTGCGGAGGCGCCCAAGCTCCTGCCTTTGTGTGTGGACGGTCCCCAAAGGCAGTTTTAATTTCAAACGGCCTGGTTTTCTCTGGGAAACGGATGCCACCAGAGGCCCTTTTGGGGGGAAAGGGCCCCTGCACCACCCCTGCGGTTTTAAAGGGAGCTTTGGCCCCAAAACCCTTGGAGCCCCCCGCCCCCCCAGAGAACCACCCGCTCCCCCAGGGGACCCTGTCACAGAGTTTATAGGGGCCCTTTGGGCCCGTGCTTACTAGTCCATGTGTCGGTGGTGGAGGGATTTTCCGGCCCACAGATGCAGACAACCGCTTTAAAATTTTTAAAGGTTGACATTTTGGCTGGCAGGGAAAGGGAGGTTTTTCTGGCAAAGAAATGCTGCTGGGAAATTTGGGTTTTGGGGGGAGGCGAGGGCCATGATTTGGGGGAAATCCCATCTGTTTTCCACCAGACAAAAAAGGGGAAACTTTTCCCAAGGGCCCCAAAAGCTGGAAATCCCGACATTCAGGTTTTTGGCTTTGGGTTTGGGTTTGGGGTTTAAAGTGTTTTTTGCCCCCAAAACCCTGGGGGAAAGAAAAAGGTGGCTGCAAATATGGCCGCTGTAGGGCCGTGCAAGGTGGGTCAAATGGCGGAAGGGGGAAGGGGTAGGAGGGTCTTGGTGGTGTGGTGGAAATCGGGCGACGGGGGGGTTTTGAAGCGGAGGCTGACCCCTAAATAGGGACTTGAGGGGATGGGGCTGTGGAACGCTTGGTGGTGGCGGAGGAGGAGGGGCGGGGGGAAGACAGGGGGTTTTTTGGTGACAGTGGTTGGGGGCCCCGGGGCGTCGGTCGGGTTTTTTTTTTGGCCAAGTTTTTCCCCTCCATTTAAACCCCTTTTGCTTTCGTGCTTGTGACTAAACAGTTGGTGGGGGTTTAACCCCCTTAAAGGGTTTTTTTCCCTCTATTTATGTTTTTTCGGAAAGGGGGGCTTTATGACATCGCGGGGTTTGAATCGAGGTTGGTCAAAAAGGCCCAGGTTGAGGGGTTTCCGGGCCTTTTGACGGGGGTTTAAGCGAGGAGCGGGGTTTGCGCGGGACCTTTGGCTGGCGGAATCTTATCGGGCGGCTTCTGCGACCCCCCCCCCTTTTTCACCCTTTTTGTTGGGGGACCCTTTTATTGAAACTCCCACATGGGTTTTTCCTCCTCGCCCACTGATGAAGCGCTCGCAAGAAAATTTGCGGAAAAGACCAGGATGGATCCGAAAATGTCGCCCCTTTCATCAAAAATCTTTCCCCCAAAAAAAAGGTTTACTTGGTCGTCCGGGACTTTCCCCACCCGAAGCTCCCGGGCAACAAGCAAGGGGAACGCAAGCGTTCCCGGCCCGGCCCGGGTTTTTTGCCAAATTGACCGCTTCCTTCCCCCCTTTCTGTGGCTTTCAGTAATGGGCGTGGGAGCAGATTTAAAATCTCCTCTTGATCTTTTAAACTTCCCTTCTGCCCCCAAACCCGAAATTTTGTCATAAAAGGGAGGTTTTTCCAGACAATGGATTTCCACAGTGGTGGGTACAGATTTTAAATTTTTGGGGGGTTCATTTTGGGGACGGTTTGTGATGTGTGTTTGAGGGACATTTGTGGCCGTGACTGGGAGGACGAGGAGGTAAGGGCTCTAGATGCAGGTTTTTCATTAACCCTGAAGGGGCAGGGTTGGCGCGAATGTTCGTTATTAGATTCACAGGGCCCCTGAACCCAAACGTTTCAGGCCTGAAGGGGCCGGGAAAATGAGGGGTCCCCTGGCATGGTGGGTTTTCGCCCGCATGGGGAAAGGGCACCTTTCCCCTTTGTACCTCTATCTCCATGTGCTAACCCCCCCCCTTTTGCTCGCTTAAAACCCGATTTTGCTCCCTGTTCTGAAATCTAAAAAATTTTAGGGGGTATGGAATAGTTTTGGAAAGTCTCTTATTAAAAGACGGCCCAAAACACAGCTATTTCAAAAACCCTCTAAAACAAAAAAAAATTGTGGAAATTTAAAATTTTTTTGCAAGGTGTCTTCCAAAAATCTGGGCTGGGGAAAAGTCAAAAAACAGTTTCTGTTGTTTTTTGTATAATACACGATATTTTTTGCACCCTTTTTAATTCCCTGTGGTGAATATTTTTAAATTTCGTTTTTAAAATTTACGTGGATGCTGCGTTTAATTTAACAAAGTGGGTGCGCAAAAGTCAAAAAAAAAACGTATTGTTTTTTTTTTTGTTAAATTTAAAAGTATTTTTTTTCACCTTTTCAAATTACCTGTGGTGACCCATAGAATTTTTGTTTTAAGATTTTTCGGGGAAGCTGCGTCATTTAACCCAAAATTTGGGGGCGCAAAAAATAAAAAAAAACGTAAACTGTTATGTTTTCGTATAATTTCACGGGGGATTTTTTTTCATCTTTCAATTCACCCGGGTGACTATAGAAAATTTCTTTTTTTAAGATTTTCGTGGATGCTGGGGGGTAAGAACAATTTCTGGGTATGCAAAAGGGAAAAAAAAACCCTATCTGTTATGTTTTGTATAATACACGGTATTTTTTGCACTTTCAATTTTACTGTGGTGACTTTTAAAAAATTGCTTTTTTTAAGATTTAGTGGATGCTGGTAATGAAAAAAGCTGGGTGCGCAAAAAATCAAAAAAACAATTTTTTCCCGTTATGTTTTGATATAAACACGGTTTTTTTGCAAATTTTTAATTATCCCGTTTGGGGACTATAGAATTGCTGTTTTAAGATTTACGTGGGTGCTGGTCAATGGGAAAAAAGCTGGGTGGCAAAAAATCCCAAAAAAAAAGTATCTGTTATGTTTTCGTTTTTATTTACCGGGATTTTTGGCAAAAAAACAACCTGTGCTGATACAAAATTGGGTGGATTGTAATTTTTTTCTGAAAATTGGGGTATTTCAACAAAGGTGGAATGGGAAAAATTGGGAAAAAGAAAAAAACCTATTTGAAATGTATACTGATAATAAAAGTGGAGTTTTGCCCCCTAAAAAAAAGAGCCCGCAGTTACCAGGGAAATTTATGTGTATCCAAAAATAATGGTTGGGGTGCCCAAAAATCCGGAAATTTTCAATAGCAAAAAAATTAATTTAAAAAAGATATTTTCCCCGTGCAAAGTCTTTCAAATAAATCTTGGTGAACTTTATTCCCGTGTTCTTTATAGATAGACTTGTCTGTTTTCGCCCCGGGGGCCCCCCCCCCCCCCCGGTTTTCCCCCCCCCGCGGGAAAATGCTGCTTTAAAATTCTCTAGCTAAATAAAAAAATTTAAAATTTTCTAATCTAAATTAAAAAGGAAGGGTGACAGCTAATAGTGGGTTTCTCCCGTGCAGAAATAGACTAAAATTTTGGGTGGGGCCTTTTTTGGCCCAGGCAGAGCGCACTCCTATCCCCTTTTAGACGTGGAGAAAAATAATTTCAAACAGGAAACGCTGTTCTTTGTTTAAAACGGGGGGTCATGTGATTTTTTCCCGCCCAAAAAGCAAACCATTCACATCCCGTCATGACGCGCACACACATCTCCCCCGCTCTATTCGTAATCTGATTTTTCTTTCCGCCAAAATTCAGGAAGCGCCGAAAAAGGGGGTGATCTTAATAGATGATGCACAGATTTTAAAATTCATTATGAAAGATCTGAAAATTTTGATCACCATAAAAAACCTTCCCATTTTAACTTTGTCGATAAAAAAATTTGCTCAACATTTAAAAAAAAAGGATGCATTTTAATGGAGTCACAGTCTCAAGGGGCGAATTAAGGGGGGTTTTCGAGAGGTTTTAAGAGGAGGGGCGAGAGCGGGCATCCCTTGGGGGTTTCCTTTTTGAATTTGGGGTTTTGGGTTGGTTAAAAGCTATTCACTGTGAGGGGGGGGTTTGGGTTTGGGGTTTACAGTGGGGTAAAAAAAATGCTCCCCAAGCCCGGATGGCGCAAAATTTGGGTTTGGGGAATTTTCCTTTAAAAATGGGGTCGAAAGCCCTTTTTGGCATCGAGGGTTTACCAGTAGAAAAGATAGGCGTTGGGGGTTTATAGGATTGGGGGGTGGCTGCTATCGGTGTTTGCGTTTGCCCCCAGTAGAATTTTTTGTCTGTAGGAAAACCCAGTTGTGAGGGTGTTAAGAGAGGGCCCCCGGGTTGTCTGCATTTTATCTGCTAAGTTTTTTGTTTTAAAATTTTGTAGTCCTGGTTGAGGAGGGATATGGGGCGGTATGACTCAGGTAACTTGGGGCCCTTCGCGGCTTCGGGAGGAGTATGGTTCGGGATTCGTAGAAGTCTGCAGGGTTTAAGTGACCCTTGTATACTGCATTTAGGTACGTGGTTAGAGGGCCAATGATGCTGGGCTTAAAAAGATTATAGTATTCCGAGGGCAAGCCGTCCGGACCCGGCGTTTTGTGGTGAGGGAGGCGAGCAAGCACTTGACTGACTTCTGTTTCCGTAATGTCGGCATCTAGAGTTAGCCTATCCTCTGAAGGCAGGTAAGGCAGATCCACGCTATTTAGAAGAGACCAGGTGCCTGTGGAATCGTAAGGGCGTTCCCTGTAGAAATCTGAGAAGTACTGGGCAAATATGCGCTGGATATGCATGGTTTCTGTAGTGGTTGTTTGAGTGGTTGGGTCCTGTAAGTTCAAAACGTACGATTTAGCCTGGTTCGGTTTTCCTGCCTTTGCTAGTAGGGATCCGATGTTATTACCCCATCTGAAGTATCTATTTTTTTGGGATTCTATTCCCCATTTGGCTTGTCCCTACAAGAAGCTTTCTAATAATGATTTGGTGGAGGAATATTTGTCCTTGTTTTCCTGGGTGGGTGTAGTTAAATACTCACAATGGGCTAGTGTGAGGTCTGTGTTGAGATTGGTGAATTTTTTACGTATTTCCCTTCTTTTAAAAGCTAGGTATGAGATCACTGTAACGGGTGAGCGGGTAAAGTGGGTAGTGGACCCACTGGACCACTGCCGGGCATGCTCCGAGGGGGCGTAACCAAGTGGCCATCGGGCATGGGCATCTTCACAGAGCCTTTGGTGGTAAGGTTGACTGACCCCAACAGCCACCAGGCGCCATCCCAGAGCAGTCCCCGGCAGCGTCAGCTGACCAGAAAGGCCAGAAGTGCCACGGCTAGGCACCAACAGAATAGGAGCAGAGACAAAGCAGACAATCAGTAAATATGTGCAGGTACAAACAAAGACAGGACAAAACAGATGCCAAACAGGAGGATAAGCAAAAGGTAAAGGGAACAATAAATAGACAGACTGAAGACACCAAGAACATAAGCAGAGACTTAAGCTAAACTCGGGCAAGAAACCAAGGCATGACCAGGGCAGGAACACGGACAGAGAACAAGGCAAGGAAACTCACAAAGACACAGACAGAGACACAAAGAGACCACATGAGCACACCGGACTGCTAACAAACAAGATCAGAAACCACACAGCAACAGACTACAATAAGACACAACATGACACAACAAGGATCAGGCCGGGAGTGTGAAGAGAAGCAGGCTTATAAACCCACAGGTGGAAGGGGATAGGCAGAGGAAGCCCAACCCCGCTGCACACTGTGGGAATAAAGGAAGGGAAGATGTGGCCGCCGCCCTCTATAGAGCTACAAGGAATAGGGCAGCAGCCAAGATGGCGGAGCCAGCGAGCAAGCATTGCCAGCTAAGAGAAAGCCGAACGGCAAATTCCAGGTGAGTAAGCAGCGCTACAGGATGCGCTCACAGCGACACTACGACAGGAAACAGATACTACGATAAGAAAATGGTACGACTGCGGTTGCACAGCACGATAGGCCGCAGCGTAAGGGACAGGAACGTGGCACAGACACGTGACAGTACACCCCCTCTTACGCCCCTCACTCCTCCTCAATCACAAATGGAAATTCACTAGGTCAGGGGAACGACACAATCCGGGGGCCAACCCCAAAACCAATACAGCTGCACAGTCTGTACCGGAAATACTAGGAAATGGATGGTTGCACAGGAGAAACAAACGGGGCACTAGCAAAAAATGGGAGTGGAGTTCAGGGCTCCGTAAAGCACGGGGAACTCAGAAGCTCAGGGCGAGACGTAAGCCACGGGGCTCAGAAGGCCTCAGGCGAGACCGTAAGCCACGGGGTACTCAAGAATGGATCAGGGCGAGGACCGTAAGCCTCGGGGACTCAGAAGGCTCAGGGCCGAGACGTAAGGCCACGGGGAATTCAGAAGGCTCAGGGCGAGACCGTAAGCCACGGTGAACTTCTTAGAAGGCTCAGAGCGAGACCGATAAGCCAGGGGACTCAGAAGCTCAGGGCGAGACCGTAACCTACGGGGATGCTCAGAAGGTCAAGGGCCGAAGGACCGTATGCACGGGGATCTCAAGCAAGGCTTCTAGGGGCGATGAGACCAGTAAGCCGACGGGGATCTCATCAATGAATGCTCAGGGCGAGTCACCGTAAGCAAACGGGGAACTCAGAAGGTCAGGGGCGAGAACGTAAGCTGGCCAAAACGGATGGCTCTGGGCTGGACCATGAGACATGGCCAAAACGGCTGCTCTGGGATGGACCATGAGCTGGCCAAAACGGATAGCTGCTGGAGGACCATGAGCTAGGCCAAACGGATTGCTCTGGGTGGAAACATGAGTTAGGCCAAAAAACGGATGCTCTGGATCCCGGACACATGAGCTAGGCCAAACGGATGCTCTGGGCTGGGACCATGAGCTAGCCAAAACGGGATGCTCTGGGCTGACGACCATGAGCTAGGGCCCAAAAGGGGAGGTATGCTCTGGACAGGTGGACCATGAGCTAGCAAACACGGAATGGCTTCTGGGCTGGTACCATGAGCTAGGCCAAAACGGGATTCTCTGGCTGGGGACATGAGCTAGGCAGAACGGGTTGCTCTGGGTCTGGACCATGAGCTAGGCCAACGGATGCTCTGGGCTGGGACCTGAGGTAGGCCAAACGGATGCTCTGGGTGGACCATGAGCTAGCCAAACGGATGCTCTGGAGCGGGGCCATGATGATAGGTCTCTCTCCTTACAAGAGAACGGAAGTTATATTTAGAGTAATACTTGCTTGCTCTTTGGTCTTGGTACGCCATTATTTTTCGTTGTAATTTTATTGCTCAAATATGTATACTACGCACCGCCCCCATTAGTAGAGAGAGAGACATTTTTTGTTAGTGTACCTCAGGTGTAATATATTTCTCGCGCTATCTCGCGTCGAGGAGATTGGGTATGAGGAGGGTGATGAGGTAGAGCGGTTCTAGATAGGCCAAACGGATGCCTGGGCTTGGACTTGAGCTAGGCCCAAGGAGGCATGCTTGGGCTGGACCATCGAGCTAGGCAAAACGGATGCTCTGGGCTGGGTACCATGAGCTAGGCCAAACGGATGCTCTGGATGGAATGAGCTAGGCCAAACGGGATGCCTCTGGGCTGGACCATGAGCTAGGCCAAAAACTGATGTTGGGCTAGGACCATGAGCTGGCCAAACGGATGCTCATGGGCTGGACCATGATCTAGGCCAAAAACGGATGCTTGGGTTGACCGATGATCTAGGCCAAACGGATGCTATGGGGGTTACAGAGCCAGCAGCTCCGTAAAACCAAAATACCTGCAAAAAAGTAAAGAAAAATCACTCCCACACAAAATGTGACAGCCAAGAAACTAAACATGCACCACTGGAACTCAAGGAAAAACAGAGGACAAAAATGTCTGCGGAGTCCATGGCCTGATACTACTGTAAACGAGTGTGGGTGAGCGGGGTAAAGCGGGTAGTGGACCCACTGGACACTGCCGGGCAGGCTCCGGAGGGGGGCGTAACCAAGTGGACATCGGGGCATGGGCATCTTCACCAGTGCCTTTGTTGGTAAGGTTGACTGACCCCAACCAGCCACCAGGCGCCATCACAGAAGCAGTCCCGGCAGCGTTCAGTGATACAGAAAGGCCAGAAGTGGCCAAACGGCTAGGGCACCATACAGAATAGGAGCTGAGACCAAAGCAGACAAGAGAGTAAATACGTGGCAGGTACAAACAAAGAAAGGACAAAAACCGTTGCCAAAAGGAGGATAAGCAAAAGGTCAAGGGAACAATAAATAGACAGGAATGAAAGACACCAAGAACATAAGCCAGGAGATTAAGCTAACTTCGGGCAAGAAACCAAGGCATGACCAGGGCAGGAAACACGGACAGAGGTACAAGGGGGGCAAAAATGAAAACTCAAAAGACACAGACAGAGACACAAAGAGTCCACATCGAGCACACCGGGACTGCTAACAAACAAGATCAGAAAAAACCACACAGCAACAGGACGAAAATAAGAACAACAATGCACCACAACATGGATCAGGCCGAGTGTGAACGAGAAGCAGGCTTATACAAACCCACAGGTGGAAGGGGATAGGCAGAGAGAAAGCCACCCCGCTGCACACTTGGAATTAAAGGAAGGGAAGATGTGACCGCCGCCCTCACTAGTGCTACAAGGGGAATAGGGGCAGCAGCCAAGATGCGGAGAGCAGCTGGCCAGCAAGAGAAAAGCGCACAGCATCACAGGTGTGTAAGCAGCAGCTACAGGACGCGACTCACAGCGGACACTACAACAGGAACCAGATCTGCGATTAAGAAATAGGTTACGTGACTGCGGTTTGCAAGCAGAGGGCCGCAGCGTAAGGACAGGAACGTGGCACAGCCGTGACGTACCCCCTCCTTAAAGCCCCCTTCCTCCTCCTCCAAACTCCAACAAAAGGGAAATTCCACCTAGGTCAAGGGACAGACCACAATCCGGGGGGCAACCCAAAACCAACTACCAGGATGAACCAACAGTCAGTACCTGAAATTACCTCCATAGGAAATGGAGTTGCACAGAGAGGACAAACGGGGCACTAGGCAAAAATGGGAGTGGAGTCAGGGCTCCGTAAGCACGGGGACTCAGAAGGCTCAGGGCGAGACCGTAAGACACGGCGACTCAGAAGCATAAGGCATGGAACGTAAGCCACGGGGACTCAGAAGGCTCAGGGCGAGACCGTAAGCCACGGGGGACTCAGAAGGCTCAGGGCGAGACAGTAAAGCCACGGGGACTCAAGAAGGTCAGGCGAGACCGTAGGCCACGGGGACTCAGAAGGCTCAGGGCGAGACCGTAGACACGGGGACTCAGAAGGTCAGGGCAGAGGGGAGGAGACCGTAAGACAAGGGGACTCAGATGGACTCAGGGCGTGAAGTATGCCACGGGGACTCAGTTATAGTTGGTCAGGCGAGGGAGACCGTAAGCCCTCGGGACATCCAGATACGCTCAGGGCCAGGATACCGTAAGCTGTGCCAAAGGAAATGCTTGGGCTGGACCATGAGCTGGCCAACGGATTGCTCTGGGCTGGACCATGAGCTGGCAAAAACGGAATGCTCTGGGGCTGGGACCATGAGCTAGGCCAACAACGGATGCTTGGGGCTGGACATGAGCTGGCCAAAAGGGGATGCTCATGGGCTGGGTCCATGAGTAGGCCTAAAACGGATGCCTGGGCTGTCCATGAGCTAGGCCAAACGGATGCTTCTGGGCTGGGAACAACAATTGTGTAGACCAAACGGCATATTGATCCCCTGGGCTGGAACAGGAGCAAGCCAAAAACGGATGCTCTGGGCTGGGACCATGAGCTAGGCCAATCGGGGATGCTCTGGGCTGCCTGGACCATTGAGCTAGGCCCAAACGGATGCTCTGGGACCGGACCATGAGCTAGCCAAACGGCATGCTCTGGACCGGACCATGAGCTAGGCAAAAGGATGCTCTGGGCTGGACCTGAGCTAGGCCAAACGGATTGATCTGGGCTGGACCATGAGCTAGGCAATCGGATTTCTCTGGGCTGGACATGAGCTAGGCTAAACGGATGATCGGGGCTGGACCATTGAAGCTAGGCCCAAACGGAATGCTCTGGCTGGACATGAGCTAGGCTCAAACGGATTGCTCTGGGCTGGTCCTCTGAGCCTTGGCCATCGGGATGCTCTGGGCGGACCATGAGCTAGGCCAAACGGATGCTCTGGGCTGGACCAGGAGCTAGGCCAAAAGCGATGCTCTGGGCTGGGACCATGAGCTAGGCAAAACTGTTGCTCTGGGCTGGGCCATGAGCGTAGGCCAAATGGATGCTCTGGGCTGGACCTAGAGCTAGGCCAATGGATGCTCTGCGGGGGGTGGGGGGGGGGGTGGGGGTGGGGGGGGGGGGACGGGGGGGGGTGGGGGGGGGGGCGGGGGGGGGGGCGGGGGGGGGGGGGGGTGGGGCTGGGGGGGGGTGGGCGGGTGGGGGGGGGGGGGGGGGGGGGGGGTGGGGGGCGGGGGGGGGGGGGGGTCGGGGGGTTGGGGGGTGGGGGGGGGGGGGGGGTGTGGGGTGGGGGGGGGGCGGGGGGGGTGGATGGCGGGGGGGGGGGGCGGGGCGGGGGGGGGGTGGTGGGGGGTGGGGGCGGGGGGGGGGGGGGGGGGGGGGGGGGGGGGGGGGGGGGGGGGGGGGGGGGGGTGTGGGGGGGGGGGGGGGGGGGGGGGTGTGGGGAGGGTTGTGAGGGGGGGGGGGGGGGGGGGTGGGGGGGTGGCGGGGGGAGAGGGGGGGTGGGGATGGGGGGTGGGGGGGGGGGGGGGGGCGGGGGGGGGGGGGGGGGGGGGGGGGGGGGGGGGGGGTGGGGGGGGGGGGCACGCACCCAGGGGGGGGGGGGCCGGGGGGGGGGGGGGGGGGGTGGGAGGGGGGGGGGGGGGGGGGGGGCTGGACCATGAGCTAGGCCAAAAACGGTGTGCTCTGGGTTGGACCATGTGGCTAGGCCAAACGGAATGCTTCTGGGCCTGGTCCCATGAGCTAGGCCAAACGGGAAGTGCTCAGGGCTGGACCATGAGCTAGGCAAAACTGATGCTCTGGACTGGACCTACTGAGCTAGGCCAAAGGTGCTCTGGTCTGGTCCATGAGCTAGGCAAAAACCAGATGCTCTGGGGTGGACCATGAGCTAGGCCGAAACGGAGTGCTCTGGGATGGACAATAAAGCTAGGCCAAACGGATGCTCTGGGCTTGACCATGAGCTAGGCCAAACGGATGCTATGGGGGTACCATGAGCCAGCAGCTCCCAAACACCAATATACCTGCCAAAAAAGTAAAGAAAAAACACTCCCCACACAAAATGTGACAGCCAGAAACTAAACCTGCCATGGACCAAGAAAAACAGAGGACATATTGTCAGCGGAGTCCATGGCCTGATCCTACTGTAACGGGTAGAGGGGGTTACAGCGGGTAGTGGACCACTGGACCTATGCCGGGCTTGCTCGGCGGGGCGTAACCAAGTGGCCATCGGGCATGGGCATCTTCACAGATGCCTTTGGTGTAAGGTTGACTGACCCCATCAGCACCATGGCGCCATCCCAGAGCAGTCTCCCGGCAGCAGTCAGCTGACCAGGATAGGCCAGAAGTGCAAGGCTAGGCAACAACAGAATAGGAACAGGACAAAAGCAGGACAAGAAGTAAATATGTTGCAGGTACAAACAAAGACAGGACGTAAAACAGATGCCAAACAGGAGGATATGCAAAAGGTTAAAGGGAACAACTAAATAGACAGACTGAAGACACCAGGAAAATAAGCAGAGACTTAAGGTACCAACTCGGGCAAGAAACCCACAGGCTTGACCAGGGCAGGAACACGGGGCTGAGAACAGGCAAGGAAACTCACTTAGCACAAAGACAGAGACACAAGAGGACCACTTGAGCAACCGGAACTGCTAACAAACAGATTCAAAACCACACAGGCAACAGCACTACAATTAAGAACAAACAGGACACAACAAGGATCAGGCCGGGGTGTGGAGGAGAGGCCAGACTTATAAACCCCAAAGGTGGAAGGGGATAGGCAGAGGAAGCCCAACACCCGCTGCACACTGTTGGGAATAAAGGAAGGGAAGATTGTGGCCGCCGACCTCTTATAGAGCTACAAGGAATAGGGCAGCAGCAATATGGAGGAGCAGATGGCCAGCAATGAGTAGCCGCAACAGCTATCATAGGTGAGTAAGCAGCGGCCTACAGGAGCGCTCACAGCGACACTGCAACAGGGAACCAGATTCTGGCGATACGGAACATGGTACTGAATGCGGTTCGCGAGCAGAGGCCGTCAGGTAAGGACAGAAAGTGGCAAGAAACCGTGACAATCACATGGCCCCGCATCATGGCTTTTGAGGTTGGCCAGTAGGTGCCAGTGTCCTGTATGTGTTCTATATTGTCATCTTGGAATTGGTCAGTGTGTTGTGAGATAATTTTTAAAGTCCTCCGAGTGGATCAAATAGGAGGGGAACCTCCAGTTGAGGGAGCGTGGAATTGCGGTTCGGTCAGTTAGATCGAATGTTACCGGGGCATGGTCGAAACTTAGGATGTTTTCTATAGTGGCACTGTGTATTAGAGTGGAAGCTTTGCACTGTGTCAGGATTGAGGTCGATTTTGAATGACTATTTTTGTACGCCCCGAGGCAGAATGTATAGTCCCTGGTAGAAAGGTTTGTTATGTGCGCCAATGGTATCGCATTGAGAGAAATGGATTCATGGGAAGGGATAAGAACCACAGAGGCTGCTTGGTAGATCCTGGGAGGTTGGGGTAGTTTTTCAGGTCTGGCTGCAGGGTCATGTTGAAGTCACCTCCCACAATAAGTGTGTGTAACTGTTTTCCTAGCAAAAAACTGAATAGGGATGAATAGAAATCGGCATTGGGTTGGTTAGGGGCATAGATGTTTAGGAGAGAGTAACGCGTGCTATGTATGGTAACCTCTAGATAGAGAAATCGTCCCGAGGGATCTGCATGTGAGTCGTGGATTACTGGGGAGAGGGGTGTTTGTGAGAAAAAATTGCCACTTCCGCGTGATTATTGAGGAGTTAAGGCTGTGTGGCAAATGCCCAGCCAGGATGCCCTCGAAAGGCCCTAGGTCCCCTGTCTCCAATGTGTTTCTTGAAGAGCAAAGGCTATGTGTGACACCCAGCCTCCTTAGTGTGAGGTTGTATTTCTTACATTTAATTGGTGTGTTCAGCCCTGTCACATTTCATGTGACAAAGCGGAGAGGTGTGCTAGTATGTGTGTGGGCTGTCAGTGTGGAGATGGTTGTACTCATCCTACTCCGGATGGCGGTGGTTGTGGGTGTCTTGGTTTGTAGATCAGTGAAAGAGGTTCCCCTGTCCTAGCGAGCAGCGGACGTCCTCGATGCAGGTCTCTCCAGGCAGCCAAACGCCCCCCCCAAGAGGGTGAGCAAGGATCCCGGGTAAAGGGGGTAACTAAGGGAGGGAAGAAACAGAAGACAAGAGTTAACAGCAGATATTGCAAATATAACATATCAGCATTCGAAGAGGGTCAGGCCAGTGTGGTGTTATGTCTGGACACGTAGTTTAATCTGGTTCATGCGGAAATATGCGTCGACGGGCTTTGTCGGGGTTGTCAAATATGCTGGTTTTGCCATCAGTGGTCACCCGTAACCGAGCAGGATAGAGAAGTTGAAAGCGGACATTGCGTTCGTAGAGTAGGCGACAGATGGGGGTGAAAGCTTTTCGTTTTGAGGTTAGGGCCGCTGAGAAATCTTGAAATATTAGAATGGTGTTTCCGTCTATGGTGAGGGAGCGCTGGCTGCGGTAGGCTTTCAGCACCATCTCCTTCACAGTCCAGTTAGCGTATCTTGCTATGACTTGCCGTGGCTTGCCGTCTCTCTCCCTCCGGGGTGGGCCCAAACGGTGCGCTCTTTCAATGTAGAGGGGATCCTGCGGTAGATCTATTTTCAGAGCTGACGCTAAATCTTTGGCCAGATAAAGGGGTAGCGCCTGTGCCGGCACGGTTTCAGGTATCCCGACAAAGCGCAAGTTGTTACGGCGCTCACGGTTTTCGAGATCCTCTAATTTATCACGGAGGATGATTGAGGCGTTTTGGTTTTGTGAGATGTCATGTTCTGCGGAGGTGATGTTGGATTTGCAAGAGACAATTCTTGTTTCGAGGACCACTATTTTTTGGCCGTTGGTGGTTATCTGCGCCAGGGCGGCGTTGACGGATGATTGAATCATGTCGATTCGCTTATCAGAGTATGGTGTCATGAGGCGAACGACTGCGCCATAGAAATTGCCTGTTCGTTTTCCGATGCTTGGGAGATTGGTGGGCTGGTTGGGGGAGACAGATTAGGCGGTGTGATGTCATCAGTGCCTAAAAGAGTCTGTGATCCCTCCGCAGCTGTGGGTTTGAAGGTGTTCAACTTCAGCATTGCTTTATCCTTTAACGCCTGTCCTCTAGTTAGGACCGTTGGAGATGATGGCGGAATTGGGGTGGTTTTCTTTTGTCGCTGTGTTAATGGAGCGTAGGGGTTGTGTAGAAATTTGTCCATTATGCACCAGAGGGGAGAGAGAGAGAGAGAGACGGCAGCCGGTGAGTATGTCAGACACTAGGCCCCCCCGTGGTTGATTTTCATCCCTTCATGGGAGGAAGCGAACAGGAAGGTACGTCCAAGATGTGAGGCTGCAATGAGTGGGTTTGTGTCAGCCTTTAGAGTGGTGGATCACTGAGAAATGTTAAGCTTCAGACAAGTTGAGAGTTTGGGACCCGGGTACTTGAGGTGTCCGCAAGGTGTCCTCATATGTCAATGCCCTGACGGTGGGGTAATTTTGGGGTTGCAGGCACGGTGATCTTGTGTAGGCGATTAAAGAGGGCGTGGTTTGGGTGCAGGCCTATGTTATTTATTTGTTTTCCCGACAATGAGAAAGCCAGTAAGAGAAGTCAGAGGTAGTAGGTCACAGTTCTCTAGTGCAGGGAGACTGGTAACCAGTAAATGTGGGTGTAGTGGGTGGATTCTGCCACAAGATGTCCCTGTTGAGCAGGGATAATGCAGATTTAGACAGGACTGGTGCTTGGTGCCACAGTAATACGCTGGTCCACTAGGTGTCACTACAGGCTAAGAGGATGTCGGTGATGAAGCTGGTAATGAAGTTGAATTGAGGTAAGACGGTAGGATCCCTTTAAGATGGCGGCTGTTCCCGCCGAAATAACGGCTTGGGGCAGGTAAGATGGAGGCAATTCCCGCCTAAAACTGAAAATGTCTTTAGAAGTATTATAGCTTTCTCAGCCTGAGATGGCCCCAAAATCTGTCACTTGAGGCCAGGAGGGAGTGCGAGAATAAGATGGTTATGGGCTGTAAGCTCTGGTCGCGCAGAGTCTGCTGGCAATCTTTAGATCTGCTCCGAGGGCCTGGTAGTTATATTCTTCACTCTCGGGCGTTGGTGGCAGATAGTTTAGTGAGAGCAGGCACGGAGATCAACAACTGTGGGTGCGGTCACAATGTGGAACAGCAGATCCTGCTGTCGGCAGTCGCTTGGCAGTTGGCGCCGGGCCGCCAGGTAGGTGGCTCCGCTATGTGAGGCGGCTGGGTCGGCGGGTTGAGGTGGTCGGCCCCACGATATAGGCAGTGGCGAAATGCGGGACGTTGGGTGCCGCGCCTGAAGATAGCTGACGGCCAGCGGGGCATCAGGCTAATGCGGTCTATTCCGCGGTCTACCCCGTGGCTTTGGGGGTTTTGTGCGGCAGTTCACCACGGACCGTTCTGCAGTATGGAATGCCCTGTGGGGCAGCTGATGCCGCTGTAAGCGGTGGAGAGTGTGCCTTCTGCCCGCGGAGCGTGGGGACCGTCGCGCCCCCGGCTCACCCGAAGATTTTACTCACAGAGGGCTGGTTTATGGCTTGCAAGCTGGGCCCCCGAGACAGGTTTGACCGGGGGGTTCCTCATCGCTCACATACCACTGCCACTGCTGCTGTGGGGATGTGGGGGGGTAGGAGCAGTAGCAGCTCCATCATCACCAGCCTAAGTCTGGAGTCGTTGATGAGCAGCTTCCTTCACCCACCTAGTGAGGAGAGTACTTAGCAGCAGCAGCAGCAGGACCTGGAGCAGACCCTGAACCAGCAGGTGGTGGCCTACTTGGACAGCACTCTGCCACCCCACATAGAAGATCTGCTGGACTACTGAGCAGCCAAATTGGATGTGTGGTTGCAACTTGCCGAGTTTACAGTGGAGAAGCTGTCCTGCCCGGCCAGTAGTGTGCATCAGAGCGGGTGTTCAGTGCTGCGGGGGCCATAGTTACCCCAAGGAGAACCCGCTTGTCCTAGGATTTCCACACACCAATGCCTTTTGCATCAGATTAGATTAGCCATGACACCTCACCAAAAATTGAGAAATGAGTCTGGATTCAAACTACCTGCCTCATCTACTATTCTGATGCTGCCACCCGCCTGATGCCACACATCTGCTGTCAGCTGCTCCATCTGCCACCCACGATATTTACCAGGGACTGGAATAGCCACCCACCTCCACACTCTGTCATTGTGCCACTTTGTGGCCTGCTCATGTTGCTGCCACCTCCACACTCTGTCATTGTGCTGCTTTGTGACCTACTCATGTTGCTGCCACCTCCAGAATTTGTCATTGTGCCACTCTCTGACCTCATGCTGCTTCTGCTGCTGTTGTCACCTCCACACTATGTCAATCTGCCACTTTGTTTGCTCCTGATGTTGCTGCCACCTCAACACTCTGTTGTTTAACAGAACAGGTTCTGTCATATTCTGTGGAATCATCTGGTGACAGTGTAAAGCTTTTCATCTGTGTGTCATACTAAAACACAGCATTGTATGAAGACCAACCCACGTTTCCTATGCATATTTGAGCATGGCACAATGTTCTACAACACCTACACACTCTCTGCAGCCAGGAAATAGCTGTTTTTTAACGTGATTCGCCTCAAATAATTATGGGTCAAAACGAATTTTGCGGAAAAATTCGGCAAACTCCGCGAATGGAATTTTTGAGAAATTCGCCCATCTCTAGTGTGTATATATACAAATATATTGTAAGCAGTCGCTTAGCTCTCGGACTCCATCTTGACCAATCCTGGGGCCTTTCAGCTTATGGATCATCATTTTTGGTAAACGGTTTTGGAACATATGTCACTCCGACATAAGGGCAATAGTTTTAAACTGGCCTCATCCAGCTTTATTCAGTCACCCGTTACAGGAAACAAAATATACAAACAAACAAAAATCCTTGGCTGTCTAACCACCAACTATAACTCTTAAGAGACCCTCTCTAATGGGTCTGGAACTAGCATCCAGCACCACCAAATACCATACAGTTAATGTACACCATACGGGCTTTCTTCGGGGGATCAGAGCCCTTCTCCAGCTCTGCTTTTCTTCAACCTCGGCAGCAAGCCACATCCCCAGGACACCTGGAGTGACAGCCTTTTAATAGACCTTGTCAGACCTGGCACTGGAACGTGGGAACGTCACCAACCCAACACTATAGCCCTTCTGGGAAAGATAACCCATACTTGGCCGGATAGCAGCCATACTAGCTACATGTTTCAGTAACCTATGGCTACTGATGCCAAATAGTTGCCTTCCTCCAATGAATCCAGCTTTTTGGTGCCATGTCTGTAGCAGGTAACCTGCAGTACTCCACCTAGTGGCAGAAACTTGTGACCATCTAAGGTTGCTCTGCCACATACCCTCCCCCCCCCCCTTTCATAAAGGCTATAGGACTTTTTCATGTTGCAGAACCTTTCCTCCAGGGTCAAAACTCCTCCATAGAGGAGCAACCTCGCACCATTCCTGACACTCTTGGTTTGTCAGGGAGGACATCACATTTTCTTGTGGGAACTTTCTGCTATCCTCGGTACTCTGGTTTCCAATACTGGTAGCCTCCCTGGTTATTACCTTACTGTACAGTTCAAGGGTTATAGCCACTTGCAGATGGATCCTAGTGCAGCTCCCAGTGTGACTCAGGGGATTGCCAAGCTGTAGAGCAGACTACCTCAAGTACGCACCTAGAGGTCGTGGCTAACAGTGATAGGAGTGCAGAGGATGTGCATCCTGTGGTGGATGACAATCTAGAGAAATGTGTTTACACTACAGTCTCAGGTGGAGCTAAAGTGGTTGCCCGTGGCAACAAAGTATTCTCTGCACCCCCTGTTGTAAAAACTTATGAATATGAGTGCCCTACAGCTATGAGTAAATGGTCTTGTTTCCAGCTGATAAATGTGTCTACTATTGCCCACAGCACACTGTGGGTACATTATGATAATGTGCCAGTTGCAGGTGTGCCCCTAGTGGTAATGGTGGACAAAAGTACAAGTAGTGCAGGTAATGTGTATCTAGTTATTGGTAGCAATCTGGAGAGTAGTGTTACTGGTACAGATTCTGGTGCAGCTAATGTGGTGGATAGCCTCCAGTTATGTTCTGATCCTGTTGGCCCCAGTGAAGTGCTTACATGTTCTAATGTGAATAGTGCAAGTGTGTTGCCTGGAAGAGATGAGGCAAACCCTGAAAATGATTGCTCTGCTGCTATGAATAAGGAGACTTATATTAAGTAGTGTGTGCAGCAATGGTTAGTGTATTCCAGAAAGGGGGATCTGTGATGGAATTTTAGATTGTGGCACTGCAAAGGGTGAAGAGAACTGTCGTACTGTGACCTGTAGTCCAGCTGAGTGTGCCTACTCCAATGGTTGCTGTATTTCCAGTAGCTTCTACTGCAACAGTCACAAAGTGGCAGTAGTGGTGAGCTGCTAGACACAACAAAGAAAAGTGTTTGCTCAGGCGCTAGTGAGGGGCATGTATGTGTGTTTGAATCCTCAAGTGGTAAAGAGGTGCTGAGACAACAGATGAATTATCCCTAGAGGTTACAGAGGAAAATACTAACAGTATCACAGGGATGGTATGTGGCAACCTACAGGTTAGTGCCATTTGCAATCAGATGCCCATATCCTCCACCATGTGTAAACAGCCGCTTAGCCCTCGGACACCATCTTGGCCGATCCTGGGAGTCTTTCGGCTCACGCATCGCTGTTTTCGGTAACTGGTTCTGGCATATACATCTCTCCGACACCAGGGCAATAGTTTTAAACTGGACTGAGCCAGCTTTATTCAGGCCCCTGCTACAGTAAAAAAAAATACAAGATAACACAAATCCTCGGCCATCTAGCCACTAACTATAACTCTTAACAGACCCTTTCTAAAGGGGTCTGGACCTAGCTTCCAGCACCACCAAATACAGTACAGTCAATGTACACAACATAGGCTTTCTTCAGCCTGGGGATCAAAGCTCTTCACCAGCTCTGCTTTGCTCCAAACTTAGCAGCAAGCCACACCCCCTGGACACATAAAGGAACAGTATTCTAATAGGCCTGGTAGAACCTGGCACTGGAACGTGGGAATGGCCACCCATCCAACGCTGTAGCCGTTCCAGGAAAGATAACCCATATATGGCTGCATAATAGCCATGCTGGCTACATGTGTCAGTTACCTATGGCTACTGACACCAAATATTTGCCGTCCCCCACCAAAGCTAGGTTTTTGGTGACATGGTTGCTGTACTCCACCTGGTGACATGCACCTAGTTGAAATCAGAAGTTTACATAAACTATATAAAAAGACACATATTCATGTTTTTCTCACTATATGACATGAAATCAGAATAAACCTAACCCGTTTTAGGTAAATTAGGTTTACCAAAATTATTTAGATTTGCCAAATGCCATCTGTGGATATGACACTGAGTACGTGCACTCAACTTCTTTGGTCAACCATGGTGAGGCCAGTTCTGGGTGGAACTGGCTCCCCATTTACACCTGAGGCCATGTAACACTAAAGAGTCACATAACACCAGGGAGGGAAAATGGCAAACTGGGCACAATTTGTCTATTTCCGCTTAGGAGTGTACTCACTTTTGTTGCCAGAGGTTTAGACATTGATTGCTGTGTGCTGAGTTTATTTGAGGGCACACCAAATTTATACTGTTATAAAAGCTGTACACTGACTACTTGACATTATATGAAAGTGTTATATCTTCAGTGTTGTCCCATGGAAAGATATAATAAAAAATGTACAAAAATGGGAGGGGTGTAATTAATTTTGTGAAATACTGTAATATACACTCACCGGCCACTTTATTAGGTACACCATGCTAGTAACGGGTTGGACCCCCTTTTGCCTTCAGAACTGCCTCAATTCTTCGTGGCATAGATTCCACAAGGTGTTGCAACGATGCTCAATTGGTACCAAGGGGCCCAAAGAGTGCCAAGAAAATATTCCCCACACCATGACACCACCACCACCAGCCTGAACCGTTGATACAAAGCAGGATGGATCCATGCTTTCATGTTGTTGACGCCAAATTCTGACCCTACCATCCGAATGTCGCAGCAGAAATCGAGACTCATCAGACCAGGCAACGTTTTTCCAATCTTCTACTGTCCAATTTCGATGAGCTTGGGCAAATTGGAGCCTCAGTTTCCTGTTCTTAGCTGAAAGGAGTGGCACCCGGTGTGGTCTTCTGCTGCTGTAGCCCATCTGCTCAAAGTTCGCCATACTGTGCGTTCAGAGATGCTCTTCTGCCTACCTTGGTTGTAACGGGTGGCTATTTGAGTCACTGTTGCCTTTCTATCAGCTCGAACCAGTCTGCCCCATTCTCCTTTGACCTCTGGCATCAACAAGGCATTTCCGCCCACAGGACTGCCGCTCACTGGATGTTTTTTCTTTTTCGGACCATTCTCTGTAAACCCTAGAGATGGTTGTGCGTGAAAATCCCAGGAGATCAGCAGTTTCTGAAATACTCAGACCAGCCCTTCTGGCACCAACAACCATGCCACGTTCAAAGGCACTCAAATCACCTTTCTTCCCCATACTGATGCTCGGTTTGAACTGCAGGAGATTGTCTTGACCATGTCTACATGCCTAAATGCACTGAGTTGCCGCCATGTGATTGGCTGATTAGAAATTAAGTGTTAACGAGCAGTTGGACAGGTGTACCTAATAAGTGGCCGGTGAGTGTATATATATATATATATATATATATGTATATATATATATATATATATATATACACACAGTTGAAGACAGAAGTCTACATACACTATACATAAAGAAATATGCATGTTTTTCTCACTATCTGACATGAATTCAGATTAAACTTTACCCATTTTAGGTCACTTGGGATTACCAAAATTATTTATATTTGCCAAATGCCAAAACAATGAGAGAGAAAATTGTTTAAGGCATTTTAATTACTTTCTGCAAAGTCAAAAATTTACATACATTTCATTAGTATTTGGTAGCATTTCCGCTTCCAAAACCTCGCCCAAAACCTCGCCTGAAACATGCTTCTTCAGAAAAGGTTTTAGAGGCGTTTCTCGGCAAGGTTTTAAGCGAGGTTTTTGATGAGGTTTTCGATGAGGTTTACACCCATACAAATTAATAGCCAGGACAAAAACCGCGCCGAAAACCACGACGAAAATGCACCAAAAACCACACCGAAGAAGCGCGCCTAAAACACGCTTCAAAAATTGACATGACACTTTTTCAGTGCTTCCAAAGAAGCGTGTAAAAACCTCATCGTGTGTGAACTACAACAATGTTTTATATAGGAATCAGTGAAATTAACTGGGGGCATTTTGGAAGCTTTTTGGACGAGGTTTTGGGCGAGGAAACGCTCCGAAAACGTTGTCTAAAACCACGTCAAAATAAGCCGTGTTAACATGGCCTATAACTTGGGTCAAACGTCTTGGATGTCCTCCCACAAGCTTCTCACAATAGATGGTCGGAATTTTGGTCCATTCCTCCTGACACAACTGGTAAAACTGAGCCATGTTTGTAGGTTGCCTTGCTTGCACCTGCTTTTTCAGCTTTGCCCATACATTTCCGATAGGACTGAGATCAGGGCTTTGTGAGGGCCACCCAAAACATTGACTTGGTAATACTTAAGCCACTTTGTAACCAGTTTGGCAGTATGCTTCAAGTCATTGTCCATTTTGAAGACCCATTTCTGCCCAAGCTTTAACTACCTGTTTGAAGTCTTGAGATGTTGCTTTAGTATTGCCACATAATGTTCTTTTATCATGATGCCATCTATTTTGTGAAGTGCACCAGTCCCTCCTGCAGCAAAACAACCCCACAACAGGAAACTGCCACCCCGTGTTTCACAGTTTGGATGGTGTTAAGCTTAAGCTTCCAAGCTTCTCCCTTTTTCCTCCAAATGTAACGATGGTGATTATGGCCAAACAGTTTAGTTTTGGCAGACCACAGGACATGTCTCCAAAAATGTAGATCTATGTTTCTGTGTGAATTTGCAAACATTAATCTGGCTTTTATATGTTTATTTTGGAGTAATGGGTTCTTTCAGGCAAAGTGGCCTTACGGCCCATGTTGATACAGTACTCGTTTCACTGTGGATAATGACACAATCTTACCAGCTTCCGCCAGCATCTTCAAAAGGTCTATTGCTTTTGTTCTTGGGTTGATATGCACATGTCGGACCAAAGCACATTCATCTCTGAGACCCAGAACCCAGTATGACCCCAGCACAGGGAGCCAAAGCGGAGACAAGGCAGGCACCGCAGCGTGAACCGTGACAATCAGAAGGAAATGGACGGCATGTGAGTTAAATATGAGTGTCACAGCAAAGGGTCTGAACAGTTAAGACCATGTGATATTTCAGTTTTTCTTGTTTAATAAATGTGCAAAAATCTCTACATTTCTGTTTTTTTTCTTTCAAGATGGGTAGCAGAGTGTACATTAATCAGAAAAAAAATGAACTTTTAACCAAATGGCTACAAAGAAACAAAGAGTGAAAAAGTTAAAGGAGTATGAATACTTTCCGTTCCCACTGTAAATATAGTAGAGAAACTGCTGTATGTGATTTCAAAGTATTATAAATATTATTAAAAAATGACAAACTCTACAATCATTCAGATTATGAGAGGATGAATAAAATTATGAACATGCAATATCAATTTGCTATTTCTAGACATGAAATTTTGATAAAGAGCAGTTTGGTAGATTGGTTAACACAGATTGGCTCACTGTAATAACGCAATTAAAATTTTAACCCCTTAACATTAATGGATATATGGGTATGACCTATTGACGCTAAGGTAGTATGGAGCAGATTCACTTGTGGAGGCCGCTTCATACGCAGTGGGTGCCGAATGTTAACTGCAGCTTCCTTCCCACGATTGATGATATTGCAGGATGTCAAGTGGTTGCTATGGCAGCAGGAAGCCACATGAAGATGTTAAGTTTTTTAACCGGGGCGGCTAGAAATGTCCGGGTATGGCGGATCCTCTGGGCCCACCGCAGGCGCAGATGGTAACACACGCGGTGGGTAGCCGAAGTGCAGGTCTGGATAGCCAGTGCTGGAACGGAGAACATGGTACCCGCAGGTGTAGCTGGTAAACGTATGGCACAGTCCCAGAATATTAGCAGACTTGGTATGACTCCAGGTATCAACAGGTGATTAGCAGACTGGTGCAATGGCAGGAGTTCAGCAGGAACTGGTAAATGTAGAGGATAAACATACAGGGTACAGCAGCAATGCAGCAGCCAAGGGGTCAAGCTCATGCAGGAGAAACACAACAATGAACTGACCAGGAGCACAGGGAGGAAGTTCCTTATGAAGGCAGAGGTCACAGGTCACTGGGCTTGACATAGGAACACTGACTCTTCAAATGCAGTACAGTGCCGTGCACGTGCCCCTAGAGGGAGCATGTGTGCGCACAGGATGCCAGGGAGCTGGAGGAAGCAATGGTGACTCAGACCTGTCAGCAGGAACAGCTGCAGGACTGCCAGGAATCAGGACAGGTGAGTGACACTAGAGAATGCCGCAGCAGCGGCCGGGACACGGCAACATGACGGTCCATAGCAGGGACCGCGGCATGAACCGTAACAGAAGGCTTTTAGAGCTGCAATGTTAGTACTCCCAGTATCGGACTGGCCCACTGGAGGACCGGAGAATCCTTCTTTTGGTCTTCTAACCAACTCAGGTGACACCGGCCTTCTAGTGGTGGAGAGTAAAATATTTTGCTGTATCAGGCATGCACTCTTAATGTTTTCTACTGTTTACTCTACTGTTTTCCACAAACTGACTGTCTTCACAGTCAGACTGCTGTGCACTCTTTCCCTGGAAGAGTAGAACTGAAGAGAGTGGAAGACTATAATTTAGCTGAACACTGAACGGCAGAGCCAGAGCCAACCAGTACTTGCCATATTTCTGCTTCTCCCCCACCTCCTGCCTTCACAGGAAAGGTACCTCCTCTGCTTAAATGTAGGAATCAAGCTTAGTGCTGGTTGGCTGAGTCTCAGATAATCAGTGCTAGGCTTGCTCATTAGTGCACACAAATATCACAGCAGAAGTCAGGTTTTGCAAAGGAAGTTATTCCCTATCATTTCTGCCATGTAAGAAAATATGTCTTGCAACAGCTGACACCATGTTTAACCCCTTAACAATGCAGCCAGTTTTAACCTCCATGATAGAGCCCCATTTTTTTAAATCTAATATGTGTGGGAATTATGTGGGAATAACTTTTTGACACTTTTATCTAGTGATGTGATTGAGAGATTATTTTCTCATGATACTTTGTGCTTCAAGTTACTAAGAAATTTTGGTCTATACAATCCTTGTTTATTTGTGAAACATATCAAAATATCATGAACATTTTAAAAATTTGCGTGTAAGACAGGTATTCCACACAAAGTTGTTTATAACTAGTATCTTGCATATGTCTACTGTATGTTGGCATAATTTTTTTAATGTCTTTTAATTTTTTACGACATTAGGGGGATTAGAAATTTAGTAGTAATTTTTCACATTTTCAAGAAAATTTGCAACATATATTTTTGTAGGGACCAGTCCAGTTCTGACGTGGCTTTGAGGGGCCTGTATGTTAAAAACACCCATAAATGACTCCATCTAAGAAACGACACCCCTTAAAGTATTTAAAATAGTGTTTAGGAGGTTTGTTAACCCTTTAGGTGTTTCACATGAATTAAAGCAAAGTGGAGGTGAAATTTCAGAATTTCACTCTTTTTGCAGATTTTAAATTTGTTTCCATTATTCACTGGAACACAGTAGATGTGACCAGGGAAATGTAACTCAACATCGATTCCCCCAATTCTGCCATGTTTAGAGATATCCCCTATGTGTCCCTCTTGCGTTATTTGGCTCAACCACAAGCCTCAGAATAGAAAGAACACCTACTGGTCTTTAGGGTCTCATTTTCATTTCAGTCTCCTAGAGATCCATAGGAAAGAGGGGGCAGCTAGACAGCAGGGACTGGAGGGCTTATATGTAACCTTACATAAGTTGCTACAGTTCAGCAGTCTACAAGTGATGTATGTGCAAGGGTGTTGCTAGGGTCCTTAAACATCCAGGGATTGGGCTCTCTATATTACATTTTGCTCAGTAAGTCTGGGTTCACACAGCATTTTTCATACCACATGGTAAACTGTAAATCACAGAAAAAGAATTGAATCCTATAAAAACAATCTTTATTATATAGATTTAAAAAAACACATACTTCCCCTAATGAACCCTACTGAATACGCCCTACCTAAGCCAGTTAACCGCCCTGAAAAGGGCGGCCCCACACCAGCACCTCCTACCCAAACCCTACAAAAACCCTATCCAAGGTAGAATACACAATAAGGGTGGGTAAAGGAAACAAAAACATAAACAGAACCTACAAGGGAATAACTAGCCAGAAAGATCTACATATAACAACAAAATAAATAATCATAAACAAAAGTAGCCAGAATATACCCAAATCAGGTGATAAGGCCTGAGCCACCTAAAGGGATAAGTTCTATCAACACCTAAATTCTATCAACTCCAACGCATTTCACCTAAAATATCCAAGGCTCATCAGGAAGAATAGAATAGGTAGTGGAGACAACCCAAATAGTCCACTTCAAATATATAAATATGAAGTTGGATCATCTCCAAATTCTGTTAACCAATGAAAAGGCATTACCTGAATGGTGCATACCAGTCGAATGATCCACAGCAAGTTGCGGTACCAGAAGTAAAGTATCGCGGCATACTTGCATTTCAAGAAGGAATATGCCTTCACAACCACATATGCATCAGAGAAGGTAAAGCGCCACGTACACTGGGTATGCGCTAGATGCTTAGAGTGGCGTACCCACTGCGGCTAAACACAGGTATTGTGAATGTACAGCTGCATAATGGGTTAGTGCAAAGCAAACAAAGGCGCATGCATCAGGTACATAATAATCCATATGAGTTACAATTTATGGCTATAGAAACTATTCATTAGACTTCTAAGAGGTGATATTGACAGAATTCTACTTCAGAAGGAAGCCAGATGGATCTTCCGTCTCAGGACAACCAATCCACTTGGATTAAATGAATGCATATCGTTCACAGTCTTCATCTGATTTATCATTTTAAGATTTTTTTGTAATTTATTATTTATCTGATGCATCTAGCGCATGCTCAGTGTAAGCGGCACATTACCTTCTCTGACACATTAGGTTTACCTTCTCTGGCGCATGCGTAGTTGTGGCGGCATCTTCCTGCTCGTAATGCGCTTGCACTTGCCAGGGTAAGTATGCTGCGATACTTTACTTCCAGTACCGAGACTTGCTGTGGACCATACTACTGGCATGCACCATTCAGATAATGCCTTTTCATTGATTAACAGGATTTGGGGATGGTCCAACTTCGTATTTATATATCTGAAGTGGACTATTTGGGTAATTTCCACTACCCATCTCTACCAGTTATATAACCTCAGGGATGGTGTCTTATTCTTTAAAGGATTATCATTGAACCATTGTCTGGCGTCTTATTCATCTTATTGTATGCTGGTATTGTAAGTATATCCCTGGTCCACATGGACTATAAACTTCATCTGTCAGTTTATAATTTTGGACTTTGAGATTTTTTTTTCTAGCTGCTGTGATGGCTCTATTTTTCACTTTGATTTTCATAAACCTTGTCTGAGATAGTAGCCATTTATGTTTATTCTATCCTTCCTTATGAACCTTGGATAATGTAGATGAAATGCGTTGAAGTTGATAGAATTTCGATGTTGATAGAACTTATCCCTTTAGGTGGCTTGGACCTCATCACCTGATTTGGGTATATCCTGGCTACTTTTGTTTATGATTATTTATTTTGCTATATGTAGATCTGTCTGGCTAGTTGTTCCTCTTTAGGTTTTGTTTAGGTTTTAGTTTCCTTACCAGCCCTTTTTGTGTATTCTACCTTGGATAGGGTTTTTGTAGGGTTTGGATAGGAGGTTGCAGTGCGGGTCTGCCCTTTTCAGGGCGTTTAACTTGCTTAGGTAGGGGTATTCGAAATTTCTTTTTTTGTGCCCTTCCTCGGGGGCCCTTTTACTTCCAATACTGGGGCCAAAACTGTGTTATTACCTGGTCCCTACAAATCAGCCAGGGGTCTACCTATTGGGGCCCAAACAACTACCAACCTTGTGCCTACCCACCAACCTTCTTTGGGCCTACCTACTAACTTGGGGCCACCCACCAACCTGTTTGGGGCCTACCTATCTACCTGGGATCTACCTACATGCTTGTGTCCTTGCCTGTTTTCCTATTTATCTAAAATCACCTACTCGGGGGGTGTGAAATTTTTTGATGGACACCAGAGGGGGTTTGAACAAAAAATATATGTAGTCTGGGGGGAGAAAGTAAAGTGTGCCAGGGAAACCAAACGTTGGAACCAGGCCTGCATCAATATGAGTGTCCATCGTGTTTCAATGTGGTTGCCAACCCTGTCCCAAAAGTAGCAGCACCAGTGGCCGCCTCTAATTTCAGGCAGTCAAGGCTCCCCACCTCTGCGGGAGAAACCCCCCTGTCTATTACTATTACGGCCCGATACTTTTCTCGGCACTCATGGTGCAACGTCATTTCGAGATTTTGCAAGAGACGCGTTGGGTTAGCCATCCCTAAGTGCAAAAAGCTGACTGCTCGCCCGTTGGTGGTACTGCAGTCCCCCTTTTTCAATGGTGGGCTCTGCCCATTCAAAGAATGGCAGGAATTGGCATCACTTCGCCATTTAATGACACGGGTAGTGGCCCCTCGGACCACCGCAACGGTGGTAGTGGGACCCCCAGGGGGCGGGGGTCTAAGTGGTCCCGGTTTTTTACCAGAGCCTGCCGAAGGCAGGTGGATTTCTGTGGCGGGGTCCTACCGGGTCGTCCCCCGGGCCGCGACTAGTTGGGGGTGGCAGCGGGGCACAGCAAAGGTTTTCCAAAATCGTAAGAAAAAAAATTGTAGTCAAAGGTCGGGCCCAACAGGTCTTTGCAGGCGGCGGAGGTGGGTCAGGTAAGTGGAGAAAGGGTTTTCGGGCAGACGGGAAAATGATAAACGGGGGAAAAATTGATAAAAGGAAAAAAAATTTTTAAAAGGGGGGAAAATTTTATAACGGGGGGGAATTGTGAACAGAGAAAGGCATTAAAAGATTTTTGTGATCCAAAAGGGGGACAGGGTTTTCCCTAGGGAACGAAGAAACACAGGAGGAAATGCTCCGGGTCTTTCAAGATGCATAAATTTTGGGTTTTTTCCCGCGAAAAACTAAAAATTTAGAACCATTTGAAGACAATGGAAAGAACGGGGTGTCCGCAATGGTAGGAGGGCTGGCATGCTCCCTGCTGGCTAATGTTCAATTTGGGATTCAATCTTACACCCCCTCTGGGGGCATTCTTAAAATGGCCGGAAATTTGCAGCACTTCAGCCCCTTCTACACGCCCAAACACACCTCTTTAAACTGAGTGGCGATGGCCCCCCCCCAACTAGGTGAAGTGAATTTCGAAAGTTTGGGAAATTCCGCCCCTATGTTGGAACACCCCCTTACAGAGAAGGCTATTTAAAGGGGTTTATTGATGATCCAACGGCAGGAGTACACCCATGAGTAATTTTTTTTGGGCCTGGCGCCATGCGTGACACCCGCCGTTTGTCAGCCCTTTCATGTGGACACGGTTTTTTGTTAGCACCAGGATTTCGGGATGAATAACGTCACTCCATGCTTATGTTGTCAGGACAGCGGGGTAGTGGATCCCCTGGACCACCCCAAGGATGGAATAGCCACGCCAGGGACGGACTCTAAGTAGGTCCCGGTTTTCACCAGAGGGCCCCCCCACAAAAACGGGATGGACTTTCTGTGGGGAGTTACCGGTGCTACCCCTGACATGACCTGCTTGCGGAGGCGCCGAGGTGTTCAGGTAAAAATCGTAAGGAAACTTGGGTCGGGAAGGGCCGGGAAGATTTGGAAGGGAGCAATGGTTCGTGGTCAAGGAAAGGGGGACGAGGTACGTAAAGGAATAAGACGGAATGAAGGAGTGTTTTCTATGGTCTAAGATGATTAATTATTATTTATTTTTAGTCTTGGAGGCGGTTGTTTTGAGGGGCCTTTTCCATTCAAACGCAGAAAATAATTTCCCAGCTTTCAAAATCTGGAATCTTGTAATGTTCAGCAAACCCTTTTCCTTTACACCCGTGTTTTCTGTTCTGAAAAATGAACGTTTATCAACTTGCTTTTTTAAAAACCACTTGAATCTTGTGGGATGTAATTTGTTCCAACGGTAACAGGGGGGGGCCCTCCAGAAGGACTTGGGTTTTAGTTTCTGTAAGTTGGACATACGATTCACATTCTTCATACTGAAGAAGTTCATCCAAAGCCAGTTTTGCAGCATTTGCTTTTGCTTCTTTTTTGTTCTGTCCCATTCCAGTTTTGTACTGAATTCAATCGAAAATGGCAGAGAATGCAAAATAAGCACCTAAAACATTCCTTGTAGTTATGGTCTCCTTCAGTTCAAGTTCCATACGCTGCATTTGAACAAACTGGTGTAATGCAGAAACTGGATTCAAACCAGCACATTTATACTTCATGAGTGTTTGATCATCACTGCTGTCCTCAACGGTCTTGATATGCAGAGGCTGACCGCTTGCCAAAAAACCTCCCATGCCACTCTCCACATCAAGACTGCAAGAAGCAGGGGATGTCTGCACCACCTCTTCATTGCCATGTAGCTGCTGACTGTCCTCAAATTGTTCGTCCTCGCTATATAGTGGCACTGAGCCCAGACCCATACTAGTTCTCTGGCTGAGGGACCTGAACGGGGCAGAGGCGGTTGAGGACAGGTGAGGGGCGCTGACCTGTTCCTGGGCCATGCCAACTAAGGGTTGTATCTGACGAACCCACCTACTGTTGGCTAGGGTAGTCAGATGTCATCTGGTATGAAGTTGATGACCTACTCAACCAATCAAGAACCCTTGGGTTGCTGATCAACACACGGCCTCTGCATGACACCGGCAGTTCTGGTCTCACTGAGTCACCCCTGCTGCAACGTCCCTTTACTGTGCTGTGACCTGTGCCTGCTCCAGGAATGTTTGTGCCACTGTCACTTGCATGTGAAGAGCCTGCCACCTCTCTGTCTGACATACTGTTTGTTCAAAAATTTACAGACTCTGTTTAATGAGTTCTGTATATGATAAATACCACCCTGTATTTTGACTCCAAATGAACCCCCCAACAGGCTTGGGTAACCCTTGGATATAAATTGCCTCCAAAATGGCCAGGAAAAATTTACTTGCATGTGCCATTTAAAAACACCCTGTATTTACTGAATATAAAAGACAAACAGGCTTAAATAACTTTGGATATAAATTGCGCTACAGGGAAAACACCAGGAAAAAAAATTAACTGGTATGTGGCGTGTAAAAACGCTGGTGTTTTTTACTGATATAAAAAGACAAAAAAGGCTTAAAAAATAACCCTTGGACAGGGGCGTAACTACCGGGGTAGCAGGGCTAGCAGTTGCTACGGGACCCCTGCGCTTAGGGGGGCAGCTGCTACCGCGTCCGCTACCCTGGTAATGCCGCTCCCCGGGCCGCCGGGCCAGGAAATTAACAGTTCACTGCAGCGGGCGGGGAGAGCG
>JAODAL010022322.1:0-64999 GCA_025379985.1 Phyllomedusa bahiana | reverse complement strand
TATTAAAAAAAAATTGTAAATCCCAAAGCTTTTCTCCCTTAAAAAGCTCTCAGATAAAATGGAATCCATTTTTTGGGGAAGAAACAGCAAATATGAATAAGCATTTGAATGGTTGCTGTCCAGATGTCATCTTGTTATCAGTTTCCCCAGGATGTGGCATTTGGTTATCATCTCCCTTCCTTAAGTTTCGTTTTACTGGAAAACAACTAAGTTTCGGCTGATGCATTCCAGAAACTTTCTACTCAGAGACAACATGGACCAATGAAATCTACTCAGAAGCTGCCTAAATATGGACATACGTCCGTTCCTCTCGCCCCTATCGCGCCTGCGCTTGTTTGATTACAGAATCATACACATATGTGTAATGCATTGATTGTCAGAATTACTTGGAACATGAATAAAGATTTGAACCAGAACTCTGCATCTGACTCAGTTTCTAAACGGCCGATACAAGTTCCCCTGATTGTGATTTGGAGTACCGGGACAAACGGGTGACCCCCAGTGTTGGCAAACGACCCCCGACACATCTACAGCCGACTAGTGTTAGCTGCTATTTACATAACTGGAGCAAGGCATTCCCTTTCCCCCACAGCTATTATGGGAGCCCACTCTGGGGAATGTCATTTAGTTTCTAAGGCACTAGATAGCCTATTTAGTGTTCGGAAAAGCTGGGTGATACCCCATCCATCACAACAGATTACGAGTGGAAAGCAGATTGCTCTCCAGTTTTTACCCAGCTTTCCTGAGTACTGGATAGCCTATCCAGCCTGTTATATATTAATGTAGCATTTTGGTTTTCCTACAGGTTTCCCTTTTGGACTACAACAGATTAATTGGGTTACATTGGACCAGCTTTGAATACATTTCTTTAATAAAATGATTAATGAGAGCTGATGTTGGGTAATTGTTTTGCTAGTCCAGTAAATTAGGATATAACACAATTTTTTAAAACTTTTTTTACTGTCCACTAATTAATCATTTATGATAAAATGATAACATATGAGTAATATAATAAATTGATTACAAGAAATAGTGTGATACTGTGTCCACTTTTGAAAACGAGTTACAGAGGTACTTAGTTCAGTAACAAAATTACGTACATCTTCACCAGGAGTTTTTTCATCATCTGTCCAAAATTCATAAACATTGAGAAGCAAATGACAAAGACATAGAACTCTATGGAGCACCGTTGAGAGCATATTCTACACACGGGTAAAACAACACCGGTAAGAATTTCCGTACAGTGTACAGAGCTTCTGCTTCTCCAAGAGCATGCCTGACTTTTATGTATTACTTAAACAAAATGGCGGACACAGTCCATATGCTGTATCAGCTTGAAATGCACAGATGTTATTTGTCTGTGATGTTATGAAATGGCCAGTCTAAAGTTTAAGATAAGGTATACAAAACACCTCCCAAACAAGATGATGATAAGCCAAAAACATACATTAAATGAAGATTTTGTATAATGTTAAGATACAAAAGGAGACATTATGTCAGTAGAACTGTGCAACATAGAAATACAAGCTTGTCTAGTCATAATTTAAGATACAAAATAGAGATGATTTACAAAATGGAGAATACAACATGCCTAAAATAGCCATTAATTTCACTAGCACTACAGGAGTGTGTATTCAAATAAAGTGTTTGTTTTTTTTCTTTTGTTTCTGTAGTTTTTTTTGTTTTTTTCCAGTGTTAGTAAAAGAGATGTCTGACAGAAACCTGTTAATCACTAGCATTGGGACTAGGTGTCAGCCAGTGATGTTTCTTGTCACCCAAGGCTGACACTAACCCCCAATCACCATTACCTTAGAACCCAACGCACTAGTGGTACTAGGAAAAGCCCGGTTAACATCACAAGTGGACCCTTTACTGCAATGTTTGCTCCTGGGGCAGCTGCAAGCTTGTATTTATAGGCTTGGAAGGGCTATAGATTTTTTCCACATTTTTGAGGTTCTATTGGTAATATTAAAGTTTTTCTCAGTGAGAGGATAGGCTCGGAAGGGCCCAATATGCATAGACATTTCCACGTTGATAGCATTAGACTGCAGCTTCTGGTTTTATCTTGGCTGCTTATGAAAAAGTGAGGGACCCTATGTTGTTTCCCCCCCCCCTTTTTATTAAAGGAAAGAATATAAGGAAAACGATATGGGGTTCCTCCTCCTTTTTTCATAACCAACCTTGGTAAAGCTAATAGCTAAAGGTTGATACTATCAGGAAGGAGAGGTAAATGGATATTGGCCTCTTACCAATCTAAAAATACCATCCCGCATACGCCCCAGAATCACACCATAATATCAAAGATTTCTTAAACAACTAGAACTTTCTCATGGCATATTTGCAGATAACTATCTTGGAGTATTGATTCCTCATCTCTGCAACTTGTGCCTACTGAAGATAAACTTTTTAAAAAAAAGACAAAATTGAAGAATTGTTAATATTCAGAAAAAAATTGCTCAAATGATTGCAGTTACCCACACAACTTTGTCCAACATCTTGTTAATTAATTGAATTTAAAAACACACTTTCCCTGTTATCACCCTACTCAAAAGAGAAAAATAACAAGAAAAACACACTCTACATATACATGATACTTGCCCGACAAGGGAGAGTCCATTAAGTAACCTCTACCTATATATCAACACCCTAGATACACCTTAACTATGGATAACCAAATAGCAGTATAATAGATAATATCTAGAGATGGGCAAGCACTAGAGATGGGCGAATCGATTCTAACGAAGTGGAATTCGTTTAGAATTTCAGGAAAACTTTGATTCTGAACGAAGTCGAAGTTTGGGGTGATTCGCGGGAATGAAGCGTGCTTTTCATTGATAAAATGGCTGCAAACACATGGCGTTACATGGGGCAAAGAACTCTGGGAGGAAGAAGGGCATAGCCTACATGACATGTGCAGAGATGAAGCCAATCAGAGACCGGTGGGATTCTGTGACGTCACCGCACTATATAAGTCCGGGCACGACGCTGGGAAACTCATACCGCTCTCACTGTACTGATTTGGGAAGTTCTGCCACGGCTGCTTATGATATCTCTTACTAAAGAACTCATTTTTATACAGCGATTTTTGGGGGTGTCACAGCTTGTCTCAGAGACTGCTTCTCTTAACGTTCTAATTCTGATTTTGTGGGGTATTGGAGCTGAAGTCCACTGTGCGTCCAATGCAGCAGCATATACAATTTAATGCTATCTGGTCACAGCACATTGAATATCCAAGGGTTATCTAAGCCTGTTCCTATTTTACTCATTTAAAGAAACAGCGTTTTTACAATCCAAATACCACTTCATCTTTGGTTGCTCATTTCTTTTGCGCAATTTACATCCAGGGGTTACTTAAGCGTTGTTCTGCTGTTGTGGTCACTAAAAGAAACCTTCTTTTTCACCGCCAAAAAATAAATTTTTCCTGTAGCATAATTCATAACCGAAGGTTAATTACAAGCTTTTCTCTTGTTGTGTACCGTAAAATACACGCCATTGTAACAAGCTACAAAGCTGATCGTTTTTGGCTGCACAATTATTTTGCTCAATTTACATCCAGGGGTTAATTAAGCGTTGTTCTGCTGTTGTGGTCACTAAAAGAAACCTTCTTTTTCACTGCCAAAGAAGCAATTCTGCATGTAGCATAATTCATACCCGAAGGTTAAATTTTAAGCCTTTTTGTGCTTTTATATTCAGTAAAATACACAGTGTTTTAACAACACATACAAGTAAATTTTCCGGGGCAATTTGTGGCGTGAAATTTTTATATCCAAGGGTTCCCCAAAGCTTGTTAGTGGGTTCATTTGGAGAGTCAAATACAGGGTGTGTATTTATCATATACAGATTCTTCATCAAACAGTGTCCCGTACATTTTAGAACAAACAGTATGTCAGACAGAGAGGTGGCAGGCTCTTCACCTGCGGGGGGCAGTGGCACAAAGATTCCTGGAGCAGGCCCAGGTAGCAGCACAGCAAGGGGACGTCGCAGCAGGGGTCACTCGGTGAGGCCACAACTGCCGCTGTCATCTACGGCCTTGTGCTGACTAAATAACCCAATGGTTCTTGATTTGGGTTTACTAGATCACCCACTTCCTCCCAGATGACATCGACAACCCCAGCCAAAAAGTCGGTGGTAAACGTCAGATACAACCCCTTTGCTGGCATGGCCCGGGAGCGGGTCAGCGGCCTTCAACTGTCCTCAACCCGCCTCTGTCCCATCTGGTTCCTTCAGCCAGAGATCTACTATGTGGTCTGGGCTCAGCGCCACTATATAGCGAGGATGAACAATTTGAGGAGGGCAGTCAGCAGGTATTTGGCAGCGAAGAAATGTGGCCAATATCCCCTGCTTCTTGCAGTAGGCGGCAAAGTATTGATGTGGAGAGTGGCATGGGAGGACATGTTGTGAAGGGTCAGCCTCTGCAGACCAAGACCGTTGATGAGGACAGCAAGTTGAGGATTAAACACAAATTGATATATGAATGTAGCCGACCGACACATTGTGAGTACCGGGTGACGCAAGAGCTTCATCATCGTCAGGAGGAAGGAGGCATCACTTGGCGCGTCAGGCAGCGCGGTGCAGGACCAGTAAGTGGTTGTGTTGCCAGTGTGTCAGCAGGGAAGCAGCATGGAGGACGGAAGCCCAAGGCGACCAACGTGTAGAAAACGCCTGCGTTCAGCCAGGTCCAAGAATTGTAAGCGTCACAGAGCTCAGTGAGGCAGCGGGGCGGCAGTAAGTTCGTACTCAGAGGCGGGAGTGTTTGGTTAAAAATCGCTACTCGTCGGGTGGTGCGAGGTTCTTTGCTAAGGACAACGGAGGAGTCCGAATATGGGTATGTTGTCAATCTTGGGCAGAGATGAAGGCGTGGCCAGGGAGCTAGACCGTGTTGCAACATGGGCCGCCCGTGCAGTCAACACTTTCAGGATCACCATCCGGTGGTGCCTTGGAGAAACGAGGCTCAGAATGTGTGTGGTCGCCTCCTGCCGCCGCACAGCAAAGCTTGCCAGTAGGCACACATGCCATTGCGAGCCAGCAAGGCTCCACCACCTCTGAAGAGCAAAGGGAGACTGTTTCTCTGTTGCCATCATCTCCCAAGGCCAGAGCTCCTGCTCTCGCTACTACATGGCGCCAGCAGTCGTTCAGCGGAGGCAATTGCAAAATAGACATACATATGCGTCCAAGCCATTCTGAAGGTGCAGGCAGCTGACCATGCCTCCTGTCCAAAGTTGTGGGTACTGCAGTCCCTCCCTTTCTAAATGGTGTACTCTGCACCGTTTCAGATAAACTAATTGCTTGTGCCTGAGCTGAATGGAAGTTCCAAGCCGTATTTCTTTTCAAAAAGGCAATATCCAGCACTTCATAAATATGTTGAACAGGAAGGTGGGGGTCTTCCTTGGAGCGTTATCCGGATTTAGTGTCCAATGTGCATGCAGCGCGGACGTCAGGAGCCTTGTAACTACGGCCAGGGCCAGTACATGTTCTTTATGGCACCAATGGAAGAAGTGCTTCCGCCGCAGGCACATTACCAACAACTTGGACAGGGAGAAACGCCCCCGCTTTCTCCTCCACGGTGTCCAAACTGCGCTCCTGCGCCAATGGTCCTGCCCACCTCCTCCTCACCACCAGCACCATATAGGCCATCTCACAGTACTGGTGCTCCATCATAGACCACATGTGAGGCACAGCGTGTCACGCAGTTCTACACCTGGCTGTGCCTCGCGAACGAAGTCCCACAGGGGATAACTGCTGCCGCGTCATGCAGCAAGAAATCGAGTGTAGTGTCTTTCTGTTCTCCGCTTCTCAACGTTGCAAATCGGAACCCATGGTGACGACAATTGTGAGGAACATGGTGTCCGCGCTGCCCCGAGGATGATTGACCATGCACCCTGCCTGCGCATGTGTACAATCTGGATCAGAAAAGGTTCCTGAAGTCCCTTCACCGATCTTCAGAGAAGATTCTGAAAAGGCTAGGAACTGTGCATCCCTCATCCATTCCAACAAAGCCAGAACATCCCTCTCTAGTTGCAGTGGCAAACGGCCTCCCCCAACAGCAGCTCTGATATGCGATTTTTCACCCTCGTGGAAATTCAGCCTGCACATGTATGGGACCGACTGAATGATCAGTAAGGCCATTAACGATTTTTTTGATGATGACAGCTGACAGGAGGTAACTCCCCTGTTAACTTTGATGTCCTGCAGTGGCATCCTATGCGTGACACCTGCCGTGTGTTGAGCCAATCGAGGAGGCAACATTATTGTCAGTCGCCAGACCTACTGATGAATAACGCATTTCTACAGGCTTCATGTCCTGAACAGATCTGAAAAAATCTGTCTTGGGCAGGGGACGGAGACGTGGCGAATACATCTCTCAGACAGCAGGATCCGTGGGGACTGAAATGGAGTGAGGAGGAGGACATTGAGCAGAAGGCATTGTCTGGTGAAATGAGTGATTTTCTACCCAGGAGACAAGAGAGGAGAGCAGGAGCACTGGAGGAGTGGACGTGGAGATGAGGCTGACGAGGCAGATGACTCCTAACAAGCACCGTGGGCAGAATACAGGTGTGAAATGGAGCAGGAGACCCCTCGGAGTCACTTGTTGCAGATGTCCCGCAGCATGCTTATTTGCCTGGCGTAGTGACAGCCGAATATCAGCCATCTTTCCGCAAGGATGACTTCTGGCTCTCACACCCTATTGCTGCCCTCACTACCGGTCCAAAATGGAGCCTTGTTGTCGCCAGCTATTGAGAGGGAAGACGAAAACTCAGAATTACTATAGGGAAATTCCTCGTAATCATTGGCCGGCATGCCGTATGTGCCGGCATCGTCCCTCGCTCTGACAGGTCTGACCGGGGGTTCCTCAGCGCTACGAACTACTGCCGCGGCTGCTGGGGGAAGGTGGGGGGGGTAGGGAGCAGTACCAGCTCCACAGCAGATAACCTAGTCCGTGGGAGTCACTAGTGACAATCTTCTTCACCGCCTAGAGAGAGGGCAGTCACCAGCAGCAGCAGCAAGGACAAGGAGCCTAGTCCCTGAACCAACAGGGTGGGCCTACTTGGAACACGCACTCTGCCACCCCCCAGTGTAAAGAACCGCGGACTACAGGGCAGCCAAACTGGATGTGGTGGCGCCGTGCAACTTGAACCGAGTTTGCAGTGAAAGCATGTGCCTGCCCGTGGCTCCATAGTGTGGCATCATAGCGGGTGTTCAGTGCGGCGGGGCCGGATCTTGACCCCCAAGGAGAACCCCCTTGTCCCACGGAAATGTTGATCGAGCTGACCTTTGGTCAAGTAGTGAAACAGGCGTGGATCGGCCAGGGAGTTTGCCACACGACCAATGCCATACGTCCAGCTGGAGTTCAAACTACCTGCCGCAGCCACTATTCTGATGCCGCCACCCGCCTGATGCCACAGCATCCTGCAGAGTATTTCTCCATCTGGCCTACCACCCTTCTTTACGAGTGGTACTGGTATTGCCAGCCCACCTTCAACACTCTGTCATTTTGCCACTCTTGTGCGTCATCTGCTGCTGCTGTTTGCTTTTGCCGTGACATCCCACACTGTGTCATTGTGCCACTCTGCTGCGGTACTGGTACTGTTTTGCCACCTCCATAATGTCATTGTCCCACTCTCTTGAACCTCATGCTGTTGCTCTCTGTCATCACCTCCACTCTCTGGTCATTGATGCCACTGGGGGAAGGTTTGCCTGACGCTCATGCTGCTGCCGTCCGTGACCTCCCCTCAGCAAGTGCCCTCGTGGCCTAATACTATTTGCCACCTGCAATGTCATGTGCCACTCACGTGACCTCAATGCTGCTGCTGTGACTACCATTCGAGCCCTCCACACTGGTCATTGTGCCACTGTCTGACCTCATAGCTGCGCCGTGGCCTGCTGCCCGTGCCCTCCACACTGTGGCCTACTCCTGTTTTTTTGCCACCCTCCAGAATGGTCGTTGTGCCACTGTACTGACCTCATGCGGCTGATGTGGCTCAGCCCTTGCCCTCCACCCCTGTGTTCATTGTGCCACTGTCTGATCTTATCAGCTGGCGATGCTCCTGCCGTGGCCCCCACACTGGTGTCATTGTCCCACCACGCTCGTGTCATTACTCCTTTTTGCCAGTCTCCGCAAATTTGTCCTTGTGCACTCGCCTGACCACATACTGCCTGCCCGCTGTGACCTCCACTGTGGGGATTTGCCTCTCTGTGCCCAAATCCTGTTTTTCCCACCTCCATAATGTCGATTGTGCCACTACTGCCTGACCTCATACTGCTGGCTTGGGCCGTGACTCACCCCAATACTGTGTGATTGTGCCACTCTGTGGCCTAATACTGTCAGTGTCGCCTCCAATAATGGTCATTGTGGCCACTGTCTACCTCATACTCGCTCGCCGCCGTGACCTCCACGACTGTGTGATTGAGCCACACTGAGGCCTAATACTGTCCTGGCCAGGCCTCCATAATGTCATATGTGCACTGTCCCTTGACCTCATACTGCTGCTGCCGTGACCGTCCACACGGTATCATTGGAGCCACGTCTGTGGCCTAATACTGTTTTTGGCCGCCTCATAATGTCATGTGTGCCACCGCCCTGATGAACGCTCATAGTACTGTCTGCCTGTGCCGTGACCTTCCACACTGTTGAATGTGCCACCTCTGCCTAATACTGTTTTGCACACCACGTACCAGAATGCCATTGTGCCACTGTCTGACCTCATACTGGCGCCGCCGTGGACCTCCACCACTGTATCCTTGTAGCCACTTCTGAGGCCTAATACAGTTTTCCACCGTCCAGACTGCCATTGTGCCACTGTCTGACCTCATACTGCTGCCGCGTGACGCTTCCACACTGTGTGATTGTGCCACTCTGTAGCGTAATATGTTTTTTCCGCCTCCATACTGTTCATTGTGCCACAGCCTGGACCTCGATGACAGGCGGCCGCCCGGACTTCTCCGCACATGTGTTATTGTGCCACTCTGTGGGCCTATACTGTTTTGCCACCTCCAGAATGCCATTGTCCACTGTCTGACCTCATACTGCTGCCCCGCCGGGACCCTCCACACTGGGTGATTGTGCCACTCTGTGCCCTAATACTGTTTTTCCGCCTCCATAATGTCATGGTGCCTCTGAGCTACCTCATACTGACTGCTGCCGCGTGACCTGCCACACTGTATCATTGTGCCACTCCTGTGGCCTAAGACTACTGTTTGTGCCACCCTCCATGAATGCCATGTGACACTGTCTGACCGTCATACTATTGCTGCCGCCGAGACCTCCACACTTGTGTATTGTGCCACTCTGTGGCTTAATACTGTTTTTCTGCATCCATGAATGGGCATTGTGCCACGGCCTTGACCTCATACGCTGCCGCCGTGACCTCCACCACTGTGTGATTGATGCCACTGTCTGTGCCTAATACTGTTTGCCTACGTCCAGAAATGCTGTCCACTTGGTCCTAACGCTCATACTGCTGCCGCCGCCGAGACCTTCCAAACTGTGTATTGTGCTCACTCTAGTATGCCCTAATTAACTGATTTTTTTTTTTTCCGCCTCCAAAAAGTCATTGTGCCACTGTCAGCCTGCATAACTGCAGCCCAGGTCCCGTGACCTCCACACTGTGTGATTGTGCCACTCTGTGCCCTAATAGCTGTTTTTTTCCCGCCTCCATAAGTCATGTGCCACGTACTGACCTCAGAGACTGGCTGCCGCCGTGACCTCCACACAAGCACTGTTGATTGTGGCCCTCTGTGCCTAATACTAGCTGTTTTTTTTCCCCCTCTTTAAGTTCATTGTGCCACTGCTACCTATACTGCTTCGCGCCGTGACCCACCCACACTCGTGTTGATTGTGCCACTCTGTGCCCAAATACTGTTTTTCGGCCTCCATAAATCATTGGTGTTGCACTGTCAGACCTCATTTCTGCGCGCCGTTTACCTCCAACACCTGTTTTATTGTGCCACTCAGTTGCCCTAATACTGTTTTGCGCACCTCAGGAATGCCATTGTGCCACTGCTGACCTCAACTGCTGCCAGCCGTGGACCTCCACACTGTGAATAGCGGTGCACTCTGTGGCCAATAACTGTTTGTTCTGCGCGCCTCCAATGTTATTGTTCCACTATCTGTCCTCATGCTGCTGATGCTTCGCCGCTGGCACCACCGACACCTGTCACAATGTTGCCACCTGAGCTCTTCAGCTTGTTTTTTCCATCTATCGCCTAGCAAGACTTTATCATGCTACATGTCCCGGCTTGAGTTTTTTTGTCAGTTTTTTTTGTATGCCCCTCATAATATGCCCAGGGAATTTATAGAGAAGCGATTCTCATAGCGCAGGCAGTCCATGTGGCGTGTCATACTAAAACACAACAAGTAGTAGTAAGAGACCAAACAAAGCTCCCTCTGCAAATTTAGAGCATGGCACAGTAACGTTCCCAAGACACACCCTTGCAGGGCTCTGGGCAGCCTGGAATAGCTTTTTTTAAAGTGATTCGTCCGAAGTAATTCGGACCGAAACGAATTTTGTCGGAAAATCCGGCGAAGTGACCGATACTCGAATTTTTGAGAAATTCGCCATCTTAATCCAGAGCCCCGTCTCCAGAATCCTCACTAAACTTGTTTATGGATTAATTACATCTAGAAATGTATCCAACACCTTCTCCAGAATCGCGGATCACGATAACTTGTTATATTCTTACATCTAGAACTGCATCCAGACCCTTCTCCAGAATCCTGTCACATTAACTTATATATTCTTACATCTAGAAATGTATCCAGACCCTGTCTCCAGAATCCCGGTCACGTATAACTTGTTATATTATTACATCTAGAAATGTATCCAGAACCCTTCTACCAGAATCCCGGTCCACTATAACTTGTTATATGATTAACATCTTAGAAATGTATCCATGACTCTTCGTCCAGGAATCCTGTCAACTATAACTTTTATATTATTACACCTACGAAATGTATTCCAGAACCTTCTCCAAATCCGGTCACTATAACCTGTTATATGTAGTGTACACATAGAAATGTATCCAGACCCTTCTCCCGAATCCTGGTCACTATTATTTGTTATATTAATTGAATGTCTAGTAATGTATCCAGGACCCTTTTTGACACTCTGTAGAGAATTCACCAAATGACAAGTTCCTCCTGGCAGAGTGTTCCACAGTCTCACTGCTCTTACAGTAAATAATCCCTTTCTATGTCTATGTAGAAACCTTCTTTTTTTATTTTGAATTAAGCCTTAGCCAAGAGGCCAAAAGGCAACTTAGCCCATTGATTTAAATGAGAACCATGTCATACCTAATCTCTCCTGTGGTGGCACTGCAGGAGAATTGAAGACTTGCTGCCAGCTTCCCTTGCCGATCACCTGAGATCACAGCAGAAGGACAGCAAGTAATCAGTAAATTTTTCTGAAATCCTTCTAATAAAGAGGTTTTCAAAAGTGGACAACCCCTTTAAGATCCTAACGAGCCTTCCTTGTGATAACCTTGTTGTTTCTACAGCCATAAAAGCAGTGGGAGACGGATGTGGCTGCGCAGGAACGTATCTTCAGGTCCATAGGTTTTTATAATATCGCTCTGATTTACACGTGTGGAATGATGAGGATAAACTGTGATCGACATGGCGTTATCAAAGAAAACGCAGAGCCGAGGGTCAGCCTGAGAAGTGACTGCAGCGAACGTCGCGCGTCGCGCGTCCCCTCCGTGCCTGGAATATAATAGGAACAAGACCAGAAAAGGGGGAGAACACATTTTATTGTCTGATTGTTTGCCCTGGGTTTACTTGAGAGGATTCATTTTTCCTTATTCGGCGTTCCCTCTCAAGTGGGCGGATGAAAGTCTCGGCTGCACAGAAGGGACAGCTTACTCATCCCGAGACGGCGGCGATGTCAAACATCTGGTTTAATTCCACTTCTGCCATGCGTGTCGAGTCCCGGCGACTAATGCATTGTCGTGTATTAGGTGCCAGGAAACCAGTACTTTATTAAAGGGGTTTCCAGAACTAGAAAAGAGAGTCTGCAATTTTTGATACTGCAGCTCATGCCATTCACTTGAATAAAGATAAATACCAGGCACAGCCTTAGAACGGGGGTGGCGCTGTGTCCAAATACTATAGCAGCTATCACAAAGGGGACCTTAGTGAATTTTGAAAAAAAGCATTTCTTTCTGCTAGCTAGGATACATGAAAATTTTATTTTTTGAGTTCTCAGTTCACATTTTTTTGATCAAAACGTGCTTAGCCACCTCCAACTACAACGGATCTCAAGCAGGTGGTCCTACACTATTGTTACCTCACGTTGGATCCTATGCAGGTACCTCTATAATCCAGGAAAGAAGGAACGCAGCTTACAAGGTTACACTGCCAATTGCAGCTGATTAAAAAGCGTGTGAAGGTGGGTGGAGTGCAAAAAAAAAAACAAAATGGAGGCATGCCACTCCTCCAAACTCAAACCAGAAATAACAAAAATGTTATGGTACAATGGCCCAAAAATACATTGTTTCTGGTTGAGTTTGGAGGCGAGTGGCTGCCTCATTTTGTTTTTTTTTGCACTCCACCCACCTTGACATGGCTTTTAATCAGTGCAGTGTAACTTGTAAGCTGGTTCCTTCATTCCTTGGATTATGGAGGTCTGAATAGGACCCAAACGAGCGGTATCAATATTGTAGTTCCCACCTGCCCTTGAGATCCCGTTGGAAGTTTCGGAGGGCTTAAGCAGTTTTTGAATCAACAAATGTGAACAGAGAGACCTCAAGAAAAAAAATTCATGTATTATATAGCAGAAATGCCTTTTTTCAAAATTCTAGTGTTCCCCTTTGATATTGCCTAGGTTTATAGTTTGAGCACTGTATAATGGATATGTATGTATACGAACGAGCCGCACCATTGCCCTATGTTCATTTATTTCAAAATGTTTTTGGATGTGCATAACCATTTATTGGATTTCTGTTCCAAAATAGCTTTCATCCTTTTACGATGAATAGCTGCAATAACCAAGCACAGCCTCAGGACATGGGTGGCGCTGTGTCCAGATACTTAAAAACAGATCTTTTTTCCCAGAGTCATTCGACGTGAATATTGCAATATCAGCGCACGAGCCTAGGACGATGGGTGCACGTGCGGTCTAGCAAGTGCAAAGCAGATAATTTTTTCAGCCCATTCACTTGAATGCTGCAATACCAATCAAAGTCTTAGAATATTGGTGGCGCTGTGTCTAGATACTTAAAAGCAGATTTTTTTTTCAGTCCATTCACTTGAATATTGCAATATCAGTCACAACCTTTGGACAGGGGTGGCGCTGTGTCTGGATACTTAAAAGCAGATCTTTTTTCAGCCCATTCATTCGAATAATGCAATTTGAGGCACATCCTTAGGACAGAGGTTGCGCTGTGTCTAGCAAGTGCAAAGCAGATAATTTTTGGCTGTGACCTCTCCTGACAGGTCTGTGTTAGTAAATCCTTGTGTTCCCTGTGATGATAAACAATTTCTGGAGCCTCTCTCTTATAATCTCTGTGTTTGTGCTCGGCTCCTCTATATTCCTCCTGGAAATGTATTAGTGAATCTGTCATTTGGGTGTAACCAGTTAATGGGCACTAACTGGATAATGTAAGACTGCATAGGGACGCCTTCTTTCCTCCTAATTTGTAACACCGGCATCTACAGCCTTCAGTAATACAAATTTTCCAGAGGATATAACATGAGGAACAGCACAACACAAGAGAAGATAAGGAAGATTGCTCCAGGATTGTTATTTCACAGGGAACAAAGGACTCATCCAAACAGACCGTTTCAGGAGAGGTCACCAGCTGACCTACTGCCCCTGTGGACCTGATGAGTAAACACCCCTCTGACAGATTTCATAATACATATCCTAGAGGAATAACTGAGGACAGCACACACAGATTTATAGGAGAAGAAGCTCCAGGATTGTTATATCGCTGGGAGCACAGGGATTTAGTAACACAGATATGTCAGGAACAGCTACAGGTTCCCTTTAAATCCTTGAAATGTTAGATAATCATAAAACTGATTATATCTGTATCTAGAAAAATGTATTTGGACATTTGGTTCGAGCTGGAAGTTTTCTATCACAATCCTGGTGTGTGTTCTTCTCAGAAGTCCCCAATGTATTGTAGGAGTATGTGTCCGGTCAGAGGACGTCCGCTGTGACCACCCAGAAGCTGCTCATTAACACAGATTAAGATGTTAGAAACCACTTCCTAAGTAGAGTCAAGCTTTTGGGGTCCAGGCTTCATCTACACAGAACATGTGCATATTCACATATACAGACAATTAGTTCCCAATCAGCTCCACATAAGGTTGTCTTCTACTAGACCAGGCCTGCTCAACATCCAGCCTGTGGGCCAATTGAGGCCCAAAAAAGAATTTCTAGCAGCCAACTAAAGAGGTGGAGCGAGTGCAACAACCACCCAAAAGAGGGCATTCCCCTGTGTCGTAAGGGACATTTCCTAAGGTGGTCTAGTACGGTCGCATACACGATGTGTCTGTGGTGAGCTGATTCCAGCTCAGTGGGGACAGATATTGAGCTGTGGTCCTATTTAGTACAGCCTAGTGCACAGGTATCAAACTGCCGGCCCCCCAGCTGTTGGGAAACTACAACTCCCATCATGCATTTGTAGAATCTTATAACAGTGGGCATGATGGGAGTTGAGTTTTTTCCCAACACTGGAGGGCGCATTTGGACACCCCTGCCTAGTGTGCAACACCATCCCAGAAGACCGAGTATTCCCCTGTGTTCTAGGGATGTTCCTAGGTGGTCTACAGGCGGTACAGGTTGGTGCGGGGCCAATCCAGCCCAGTGGGGACAGATATTGCACAGCCTAGTGCTTCACCTGCCCCAAAAAGAGCAATCTCTGTGTTTCATAAGACTTTCTAGTAAGCTATGGTGCGTTACAGGATGGTCCAGGACTGTTCCAGCTCAGTGGTTTACAGATATTGAGCCGTGGCCCAATTTAGTACAGCCTAGTGCTTCACCTGCCCCAAAAAGAGCGTTTCCTGTGTTGTAGGGACGTTCGTTGGTGGTCTATGGGAGTTACCGGATGGTCCCCGCTGTTGTCTAGCCCCAGTGGCTGGGACATATAATATAGCAGCCAAATTGCTTAAGCACCTAGCCATCGCGCGAAAAAGAGCAAGTCCACTCGTGTTTCTCGGGACCGTTATAGGTGGTCTACGGGTGTTACAGGATAGTTTGGTGCTGTTCCAGCTCAGTGGGGACAGATATTGAGCTGTGGCCATATTTAGTACAACCTAGTGCAACACCTGACCCAAAAATAGCATTCCCCGTGATCTAGGGCTGTTCCTCGGTGGTCTAGTGGAGTTACAGTATGGTCCGGGGCTGTTCCGGCCCAGTGGGGACAGATACTATACAGCGTAGTGCATCACCCAGCCCAAAAAGAGTAACCCCTTTTTTCCAGGAGCATTCCCGGGTGGTGTGCAGGAACTGCAGTATGTGAGAGGGGAGCATTCGCCTGTTGGTGCAGGGTATGTTGCCCAAGGTGAGGGGGTATAATTTGGGTCTGCCTAATTAAGTGAATTTATTGGTTATAGATAGCCCGACCTCCTACCAAGTCTGTACTAGACCTTTTTGGCCCATCCCGTTGCTCTGGTGGGCCAGTCTGACCCCAGGCCCGTGTTTGGTAGCATGGTATAGAGAACAATAATAAAGCATCTCCTTGGAGAGGACCAAGGAGCCCAATAAGGTGCCATAGTTATCACGTAACCACTGGCAGATGCCCTATTAGAAAGAGCTGGTTTCGTGCTTTGTTGAAATCTCCTTGGTTTATAGAAATGACAAGTAGTGTAACAAGGTGCTGGGATTTGGGTGGCAATCTTGTAAATGAGGGGGTTATCCAAGATTTTAAAACCTCCTACCGATCCTGCACTGATGATGTCACGTACAATGTATCATCATTATACTGCTGCAGCCAATCACAGACCTCCAGCAATGCACAGTGTCTACAGTAACAGTCCCTGGTTGCCACAAGCGTCCGAGGATTGGCTGCAGCATCATGTGATCCATGAAGGTGCTGTCATTAGTAAGGGACCAGGGGGGACACTGGAGCTCTGGCAGTGCTGAAACGGTGGTAATGGGAGTAGTGGTGGTGATGGGTAAGTACGGAGTCATTTTGTTTTAGCACAGTGGGAAGGCATTAAAAGTCTTGGAAAACCTCATTAAGTGTGCTGTAGCGCCACCCTAAGGAAAGGCAGTATTACACAAGTTGGCTGTCTTTGTATTGCGCTACTTTTGACAGACAGATGATCTTTGCAGCTGCTCTTCATTCTGGCTAATAGATGAGTGTTTTTAATGGTGGGCCCCCTCTTTTAGAGGGGTTGGATACCTTATAGTTACACTTCCGTGCTAAAAAGTGTTATGTTGTGTCATAGCAGAGGGTAAATTTCGCCGACCAACCGAGCATCTGCATCACTTAAAAGGAAAGTTGTCTTATCCGATAGCATAAAAGCCTGATGGGTGTGGGTCTCACTTGCACCTATCTTGCGAATGAGCCCCCTAAAGTGTCAGCTCAGAATGGAGATCCGGTGTCGCTCGCACACAACTTTCCATTCTGTTCTATGGGAGTTCAGAGTATAGAACACTCCGCTCCCCTGTACTGGGAACTTCCATAGAACAGAATGGAGAGCTGGTTACACTAGTACAGGACTCTCCATTCTGTTCTATGGGAGTTCCCAGTACAGGGGAGCGGAGTGTTCTATAGTCAGAACACCCGTAGAACAGAATGGAGAGCTGGTTACACTAGCACATGACTCTCCCTTCTGTTCTGTGGAAGTTCGGAGTATGAACACTCCGCTCCGCTATACTGGGAACTCCCACAGAACAGAATGGAGAGTCGTGTACAAGTGTTATCAGCTCTCCATTCTGTTCTATGGGAGTTCCGAGTATAGAACATTCCGCTCCCCTGTACTGGGAACTCCCAAAGAACAGAATGGAGAGTCGTGTGCAAGTGTAACCAGCTCTTTATTCTGTTCCATGGGAGTTCCCAGTACAGTGGAGCCGAGTTCTATACTCAGAACTCCCATAGAATAGAATGGAGATCTGATGACGTTTCGTGCAACTCTCCATTCTGTTCTATGGGAGGTCCCAGTAAAGGGCAGCAGAATGTTCTATACTTGGAACTCCCATAGAACAGAATGGAGAGTCCTGTGCTAGTGTAAGCAGCTCTCCATTCTGTTCTATGGGAGTTCCCTGTACAGGGGAGCAGATTGTTCTATGCTCAGTACTCCCATAGGACATAATGGAGAGCTAGTTACACTTGCACCCGACCTCTCCATTCTGTTCTATGAGAGTTCCCAGTACAGGAGAGTGGAGTGTTCTATACTCAGAACGCCCATAGAACAGGCTGGAGAGTCATGAACAAGTACAACCAGCTCTCCATTCTGTTCTATAGGAGTTCTGACTATAGAACATTCTGCTCACCTGTACTTGGGAACTCCCATAGAACAGAATGGAGAGTCGTGTGCAAGTGTAACCAGCTCTTTATTCTGTTCTGTGGGAGTTCCCAGTACAGTGGAGCCGAGTGTTCTATACTCAGAACTCCCATAGAACAGAATGGAGATCTGATGACGTTTTGTGCAAATCTCCAGTCTGTTCTATGGGAGGTCCCAGTAAAGGGCAGCAGAATGTTCTATACTAGGAACTCCCATAGAACAGAATGGAGAGTCCTGTGCTAGTGTAAGCAGCTCTCCATTATGTTCTATGGGAGTTCCATGTAAAGGGGAGCAGAATGTTCTATGCTCAGGACTCCCATAGGACAGAATGGAGAGATAGTTACACTTGCACCCGACTCTCCATTCTGTTCTATGAGAGTTCCCAGTACAGGAGAGTGGAGTGTTCTATACTCAGAACTCCCATAGAACAGAATAGAGAGTCGTGACCAAGTGTGACTGGTTCTCCATTCTAAGTCAACAGTGGGAGCCGCACCCATCAGGCTTTTATGGCCTATCCTATTGATATGCCATCAAAGTCTATGGTGGGAACACCCATTTAGAGGCATCAGGATATGTATATAATGGACAGCGGTGGTCTCTGGATCCATAGGGTATAAGGCGGCGGTGGTCACGTCCTCTTGACGATCCCTTGCTGTGTCCCCTTTTCATCAGTCCTGTACATGTACAGATACAAGCAGCAGGATCTCCTGTGTCTGTGAATGTGCTGAGAAGTTCTTCTGACTGTAAATAACCCACAGGGTGAGGTCACAGGGGTGACCTTTCAACTCTTCACTTTTAGGACTTCAAAGCTTAGAGGAAACAGTGACCTTTTCTGTTCTATCAACAAAGCAGATCTGTCATAAACCTGTGCTATCCCTGTAATGGAAACAGGGGAAACACTATATAGGGGACACACTATCCTCACTGTAGACACCTCATCATAATACTTAAAAACTCCCTTAAAGTGGTTTTGCCACGATGTAATGTTGACATGGGATCCGCCAAAATGGGTATTTAATTACTTTTCTAAATATATGTGATTACAAAAAGTGAAGCCTTTGAGAGCTACAGCATTGCTCAGTCCCCCTTAGTTTCCTGAAAGTTTACATTAGACACGACCAGGACACTGACAGGAACTGATCTGGCTGACAGGGACCATGAAGGAGCTTGCAAGGGGCTGGGGAGAAAGTGCGGTGTATGATGCTGTGTCTTTTGTATAGATAATCCACTGGTTGTAATGTAATTGTTTGAGTAAACATTGCAGATGCTCTTTTCTTCCTCGCTCTCTGCTCACCCCCCTCCCTCTCATCCTTGCAGCCCTTCATACTTTGTTTATATTCTCTCCTGAGCATATAAGAGGTAAGGAACTCACTTCATGGCAAAACCCATTTAAAGGGGTTGTCTATTTCACAAGAACCCATTATCATATAACCTGTTCAATTCATATAATGAGCCCCTGATTCAGTATCCAGATCGAAAGGGGTAATATTCCTCATTAGGGAGAGGCGCTATGTAGGTGTGTGGAGACTTCTACATCATTAGCTGCTCCACTGACATTTAAATATATTCTAAGGGCTCATGGGAAAGAAGCTAGGACCCTCGTAGCGCCACCTATTATATGTAGTGTTCATCATTTCACATCTGACTGACTGAGCATTTGTAATGGGAATGAGTTTGGAGTCAACCAGTACTCATCAAGGGGCCCCGGGCGTGGGTAGGGGTAAGGGGGGCGCCGCCTAGGGCCCACTTATCCCAGGTAGAAAAGAGGGCCAAAGGAGGCATGGATGGGTTGAAAATTTTTCCCTTTGGGGGGCGCTTTGGCCTTTTTTTGCCTAGGGCACCAGAATACCTTGTCCCAGCCCTGCTCATCAATACCAATACTCATCTGCAGATAACTCTTTTGGGATATTTGCCCCTCATCAGTGCAGTGGAATACTGGTTGTCTGGGTGGAAATCACTAGGGGTAACTCAATAGGGGAATCATATAGGTGTGTGGAGACCTATACACCATTATTCGCTCCACTGAAATTGAAATATATTGAAAAGGATCATGGGAAATATGCTAAGATTGTGCAGCGCCACCTATTGGATGTAACGTTCCTCAATTTACATGAGCCTTGTAATGTATATGGAATTAGTGCCAAACCGTATTCTTGCAGACGCTGTTACGGGGGTTTCTTTTCCCCTATCAGTGCAATTAAGTACTGGTTGGCTTGGTGAGAGTCAATAGAATACTAAAAAGGTTTTGGGGCTACAAGGGGCCCCGCTTTTTCCCCTAGCCCTTGGTCAGAATGAAGTTCTGCTACAAAGAGGGGCTTTGTTCTGGGGGGACCCGACCTGTCCCCATTAAAAGCAACCCAGCTGTGTAATTTTTAATTTCCACTGCGGTGGCGCTGCAGGGAAACTGAACACTTACAACCAGGATGTCTCAAAGATTAACATTGATCAGCTGGAGACTCTTTGTGATCAGCTTATGGTCAATGGACTCTCAACAAGTAAGGATTGTCCAAAGTGGAGAACCCTTGAACTTCCTTCTTATTCTACTACTTAAACCACCAATCCAGATGTAGGAGGTGGGGCCGCCCCTATGAACAGTGGTATATCTAGGTGTAAAGTGTATATATTATGTATACTGTGTATATAGAGGATGAGAGGAGTTAAGTGACTTTATTGAGGGTGGGGGTAGCTTAAAGGGGTTGTCTCACTACAAGGATTTCTGCTTTTTATGTTAAAGATCTTGCAAAAACAAGTCACTTTGCAAGATGTCTCCATTAACAGTGTCCTACTATTCCTAGACATTCCTCTTGTATGGGCTGCATCAGTCCACTCAGGTCGCTATACTTTCAGACCTGTTCAGTCTCTAATGATAGGCGCCAGCACTGGTTGCTATAGTACAGACCTGTTTATCTTCCTGAAAGGCTGCCAGCACTAGTTGCTATTGCTACAGACCTGGCTTCTACTGCAGCCTAGTGGAAGCCAGTAAACACGCCCCTGAATTCAAAATGAAACCAGGAAAACAGGACTGAGGTAAGATGAATCAATCAGTGAGACAACCCCTTTAAGGTAGAGAAGCATTGCTAGTGTGAGAAGGAGGTTGCAGGCACACAGATAAAAGGAAGTCTGTAATGTGTTAGACAGTTCTGGTCTGTGTTGAGTTGTGTTCAATTGGTTAGAGTATGTTCCAGTATCTATAAATCCTTCGTCCACTAGCCGTCAGTGAGGAGAACAGGCTGCAGGCTTAACATCTGCCTAGGAGGTCACAATAGAGAGGGAGGAAAAGGTGAAGAAGGTGCAGGAGACAGGAGTGCAGGGAATTAGGACAGCTTAAAAGCATTGTCTCACTACAGAGATTAGCTTTCAACATGTAGGGAACAATTTAAAAGAAGACATTTTACCAAATACTTACTTTTTTTTTTTTTCTTTGTTGAGGAGATAAAAAGTGATTTTATAGTCAAAGGGGCCCTTGTATGAAAAACCTGTTTTGGTCTAAAAAAATTCACTTTTTTGGGCCCAAGAGAAACCCAATCAGGGGGCCCCCCTTCATTTTAAAATATGCTTCTGGAAAAAATTGAGAGGGGCGCTCTGATTGTTGCTTTTGGGGAAACAAGGGGGTTTTTTTAAAACCGGGGAGACAGTTTTCATACTGTGGCCCTAAGTGCACTCAGTTTTTTTCTGGGGTTTCCCGGGACCTGTGAAACCCTACTGTTTGGTTTTGATAGGGGAAATTGCTTTCATATTAACTCCTTAACAACCCGCGCCCCTTTTCTTTTTTGAGTCGGCTGGTGGGGGGTTTTTTTCGATCTTTTGCAGGCGTCTTTGGGCCCCGTCGCTGTAAAACTTCGGGGTTTCCCGGACCCCCGGGCGCCGCAGTTGCGGGGGATCGGGGGCGTATTAACAAACCCCCTGACCCCGGGGCATTCCTTTGGGTCCCGGGGAGGAAACCCCCGAAACCCCGGGTGTTTTAAACCCTTTGATTGCGGGGGGTTTGCGGGGTCCCGCAGCGCAATCAAAGGTTCCCCTGCTCTTTCGGGTTTGGATGGGAAAAAACCCGGGGGTGCCCCACAGAGCCCGGGGGGAACGGTTGCACAGTCAGCCCTGGGGCCCTAGGTGGCCCCAGAGCTTTTTTGTGTATAAAGCCAGTGCCCGGACTCCCGGGTGTGGTGTTTAATTCCTGCCTGTGCAAAACGGGACACGTTTATAATGTATTGGATAATGAATATGCAAATACATTCCCAAGTAAAAAAAAAAAAAAAAAAAAAAAATTTTTTTTAAAAACAGTTCCCCCTTCAGGGGAATCAAAAAAAAAAAAAAAAAAAAAAAAAAAAAAAAGAATTAAAAAAACATAAAAAAAGGGGTAAAAAAAAAAAAAAAAAAAATAAAAAAAAAAAAATGAAAATATTTAATAAAAAAATTGGCTTTAAAAATTACACACAAAAAAAAACCCTACTCAAAAATTTGGTATCCCCCACGAGGGAAAACCGGGGTTAGAATTAATTAACAGTTTTTTAAGTGTGAAAGGTAAATTTGGTGAAAAAAAACCAAATTTTTAAAAAAACAAAAAAAAAAAAATATAAAAAAAATAAAAAAAAATACTGCAATTTTTTTAAAAGGTAAAACTTAAACTTTTCCCCCTTTAAAAAGTACAATTTGGGTTTTCGAAAAAAAACGGGGCCCTCCCCCCAAACTGCTTTCATTGAAAAAAAAAAAAAAGTTAAAAAACTGTTGAAACGCAAGGAGGCAAAAAAAAAAAAAAAATGTTCTGGTCATTAACTACTTTTCAGGCGTTCGGTTTAAAGGGGGTTTTTAAGGGAGGGGATAGGGAACGTCCGGGGAAAGAGTTTTAAGGTGGGCTGGGACAAAGAGGCCTGATGAAGTACCCCCAGAGAAACCTCCCATGGAAAATGCAGGGTGGGGCCTAAAGAGTTCTAGGGAAGAAAATTAAAGTCCCTGAGGGGAAAATTGTCTGGAGAAATTACAGGGCATTTGGGAGGGGGGGAAAAAGAGGCCCTTTTTGGTGAACCGATTGAGATTTTTCTCAGGGTGCCCTGTTTAAAAAAAATCTGTAAAGCATCCCTGCGCCCCCCAAAACTAAAGACCCCTCTGTGGTTTTTCCAAATTTCCCGATGCACTCCACCTCCCAGCAAACCCCCCGGCGGTAGGGCCTGACACCCATGCACAAACCGCTATCCATGTTTAATCCCCTTCCTACCCCCCCGGGGCCCCTTTATTTAAAACCGAAAATTCACCAAAAAATCAAAGAGACTTTTAAAAGGGGGTTGGGTCTCACTTTTAAGGTTTTGCTTTTTATTTTTAATGATTTGCAAAACAAGTTACTTTGCAACATTTTTCCATTAAGGACCCTCCCTTTTCCTAGATACCCCATTTGTATGGGGAATCAGCTCCTCAGGTCGCCTTTAGAAACCCCAAAACTTTTTGGGATTTTTCCTTTGATAGGCTGCCAGCACGGGTTGCTTTTTAAGCTCCTCGGCCCCCCGGCTTCTACTGCGCCGGGGAAAAGCTGGGAAAACACCCCCCGGGAATTCAAAGTAAAAACCGGGGAAAAAAGGGGAAACGGGGGGTTAAGATAAATTTTCCTTTTGTAGTGAGCCCAAACCCCCTTTAAAAACCCCTTCCTGAAGCTGGTTTTAAAGGGGTCTTGGGTTGTTTTTTTTTCCCTTTCCCTTAACTTTTTTTTTTTTTCCCATTTCATAGAATATAAAGGGCTTTTTTTTTTGCGGATCAGATGTAGATTTTATTGGGGGGGCGGGTGCCCTTTCCCTTTAAAAATATACGGGAAAACCCCGAAAAAAAATTTTTTTAAGTGAGGTGGGGACGGGGGAAAAAAAACCTATTTGGCCCCCATGTTTTAGGGGGTTTTTTTTTTTAGGGGGTTAAATTTTTTTTTTAAGGGGTTTTTTCTGTATTTGAAGGTTGTTTCCCGGTTTCCCCAGCAATAAAAATATGTAGGGGTTTTTCTTTAAAGGGTTTTAGTATTGGGGGAAAAAATTTGAAAAACATTCTCATCTTTTAAAAAATTTGGGCGCCGCTGCCCCATTTTTTGGCGCCCCAAAACCCAATTTCTTGTATTTCCTTTTATGGCCCCGGGAGTGATGACACATTATTTGTGGGGTTGAAGTGTGGTTTTTTTTTGGGTTTTAATTTTAAAATTAAGAGGGGGACTTTTTGATAATTTTTTTTTTTCCTTTTTTAAAAAGGACGGAAATGACCCAAAAAAAAACTTTAATATTTTGGCATTTGAAAATTTTTTTTTTCTATGGTATTCGGGCTTTCGGGGAAATGAGGGTTTTATTTTTAATTAGCCCGGATCCCCGGGGGATCCCCAATTTTTGGTCTTTTTTTTTTTGCTTTTTTTTTTTTTATTATTATTTTTTTAATCAAAATTTCCCCTAAAAAAAGGGGGGGGTGATTTGAACTTTTAATATTTTTTATTAATTTTTATACTTTCATTTTAATTTCTTACATTAACAGGGAGTTTCTCTACGGTACTTAACCACCAGTGGGCACAGTCATCAGTCCACCCTTATGATTTATATAAATAATGCAGAAGGGTGTTTAATGAAGGCGGCTCAAATCACCTGACTTGGGGGGAAAAGGGAAAAAAATGGAAACTAATACTTTGGGGGTTATGGAACCCCTTCATAGGGGTTTCCGGTGCTATGTTTATGGATTGACCTTCTTTCTTATAAAGCGGGGGGCCATCCCAATCGAAAGTGACCCGGCAATGTTTCAAAATGCTTTTTTAAATTTCCCACAATCGCCGGCCGCACCCAAAAGGGTTTTAAAGAGCAGGGAACGGGGGCCCGGCCCATTCCTTGCGGGTTAAAGGGCGGGGGGGTGGCACCCTGAAAAAGAGCAGTGACACTCGTTCCCTTTTGTAGCGGATTTTAAACCCCGGGGCAACCCGGGGTTGGGTTTGGGTTTTAAACCTTTTCTTTTGCCCTTTGTCGGGAAAGGCTAGGGCCCACCCCCGGCAGTGAAAAAAACCCCCGGGTGGGGTTTTCCCCGATAAAAAAATCCGGCGGGTATTTTATCTTTCCTTTTGGGAAGGGTTTTTTTGGGGGACGTTTGTCCAGGAAAAAACCGGGTGGGAGGATTTTTTGTTTGTTCGGGGAGTTTTTTCGTAAAACCCCGGGGGGGTTTTCGAAAACTGTTGCCCTAAAAATCCGTTAGGGAAAGGACAAATGAAGGGATTTTCTATTAAGTCTAGGGGGGAAGGTTGCTTGTCTTTTTTTGGGGGTTTCTAAAATGGCAAACCGTTTGAAAATCCGGAAAAAAAAAAAAAAACCCCTTCCCGGTGTGGTTTCCCCTTTAAGGGTGCATTCCCCACAGCGGGGTGGAAAAATAACCGGTGGGTTTTGGCCGGAAGGGGGTATTTGTCCATTTTTGCGGGGGCCCCCCCCGGCCCCGGGAAAGGGGGGTGGTGGTGGGGGGGGGGGCCCTTTTTTCCCCCGGGCGATGAGGGGGAAAGAGCCTCCCCCCCCCCATTGGGGGGGGTGTTCATATTCCACCCGGAAAACCCGGAGGGAAAAGAATGAACTGTTCAATTTTTTATTGAGGGGGCCCAGGGGGTTTCCCCAAAAACCGGCCGGAGGAAAAACCCGTGCAGGGGGGGATTGTTTGAAAAGGGTTTTTCCCCATAGAGCCAAATTGTGTAAATTTTCGGGGGGTTTTAAAGGCGGTCTAAAAAACCCCCAAAAAAGCCCAAACCCGGGTTGGGAAAAACCCGGCCGAAAACCCTTGGTGGGGATTTCCCAAAGGGGATTTTCCCTTTGGGCCCGGGTTTGGTTTTGGTTTTGCGAAGGTTTTTGGGGTTTTTTAAAACCCTTCTGCAAACCCAGTAAAACAAATTTTTAAACACGGACCCCCTATGGGAAAAATCCTGCAGGGGTCCCCACTGCACGGATTTTCCCCCTGACATTTTTTTTTAGACCTCAGCGGTTCAAAAAAAAAGAACAGGTTCATTTTCCCGCCGGGTTTTTTTTGGGGGGTTGAAATTATAAATTTGGGTCAATGAAAAAGGTGGTTTGGGCCCTTTTACTGCAAAACCGCGGAGGAAAGCTTTTAAACCCTGCGGCCATTACCGGTCCAAAACTGGGGAAAATAACTGGTTGGAAAACCCCCAAATGGGGGGGGCCCCCCCGGGGGGTTTTTTTTTTTTTTTTTTTAAAGAAATTATTTTGGCAACAATCTTTCTATATTAAAAATTTTTGATGAAACAGAAAAAAAGGTTCCTTTTCATTCTTTAGTATCCTGCTTTTTGTGTAAATATAATTTTGTGGTTTTTAGTCTTTGGAAAAAGGTCTTTCTTTTTACTTTTTGATGCATTTGTCTTGGGGATCCCCCAAAGCCCCTTTGTGGGCCCTTTCTTGTTTGATTGGAAAAAATAACTCCCTTTTAAAACCAAATTTCCTAAAAAAATTTTTTTAAAAAACCGAAAAATTTTTTGTTTAATTTTGCTTTTGGCCCAAAAAAACGCTTAAAAAAAACCCGTTTTTTTTTTGGGCCCCCTTTTTTGCATGCATTTTTTATGGGGTTTTTTGGACAGTTTTTAATTTTATGAAAAATTATACACCTTTTGTTTGGACCTGGGCAGTTTTTTTCGGGCAAAAGGGGGTCCAAAAAAACCCGCTAAAAAAAAAAGGGTTCGGGGCTTTTTTTAAACATAATTTTTTAAAAATTGGTTTTCCCTTTTCTACCCTGTTTCTTTTTCCCGTTTTTTGCAACATGTTAAAAAAAAAAACGACCGGGTTTTTAAAAAAATGATCAAAAAAAAAAAAAAAACGTTTGGGGAAGCCCTACAGAAAGTTTTTGAAGTCAGAGATTTGTTTTCAGTTGTTTTTTTTTTCAAACGGTTTTGGTAAACAAAAAAAAAAAGCTTTTAAAAAAAAAAAAATGAACAGCGTGCAGGGAGACGTGCCCTTAAAAAAGGGGGTTGGGTTTACACTGCCCTTTTTGGATCCGATTTTGGATTCCCTGTTGGGTCCGAAAATCGGGATCCAAAAACGCAGCGGCCCCCCCCCCCCCCGGGTCCCAAAAAAAAGATCCAAAAACGTAATCCGATGTAGCTGGTGTTTGGCTCGTTTTTGGGTGCAGCCGGGGTCGCAAAACCCTTTGTTTGTTTTTTTAGGCTTATGCCCGCTTTTTTTGGACCAAAAATTGACATGTCAATTCTTTGGGAAAGGATCCCAAAGACGGTTCAGATTGACGGATGGGAAAAAACACATTGGTGATCACTCGTTTTTGGGAACGCCCATGGTTTTTTTCTAAACAAAAGCCAAAATAAATCATATTGCTATTTGTTAGGGGCATGTTTGGGGGCCCTCTGGGGTCCCACGATTTAAATTTTTTTCCCCAATTTTTTTTTCGAAAAGGGGGGGATTTTAAACAGGGGGTGTTTAAAACCGCCCTATTGGGGAACCCTTTTCCTTGGGTCCCTCCACACAAAAAACTTTTTCGGTTTCCCAAATTTCCACGCGAAAAATTTAAAAATTTTTAAAAAAACCCACTTTTGTAAAACCATCCCCCAAAAACCTCAATTTTAAATTTTAAAAAAATTTATTTTCTAAGGGGTTTTGTAGTGTGATTTTCCCAAATTTTTTTTGAGGGTCAATTCCCTTTAAAAATCACCCGTTTTCTCAATAAAAAATTGGAAAAAGATGCTCAATCTTCACTCAGATAACCCCCCGGGAGGGAAAAAATACGGTTTTTAAGTAGTGGGATGGCATGAAAAAAATATTAAAGCTTTTGTGCGCCTTTTTTGGGCTTTTCCCAAAAAACTTTAGTAGTGCTCATGATACAAAAAAAATTTTTGGAAAAAAACCCAATCCGATTTTCTTTGTGGGTTTAAAAAGATGGAAAATTTCACGCCAAAAAAAAAGATTGAAAAAACAAAACCCGAAAAAAACCCTTGGGGGGACTTTTATGAATCCTGGCGCTTTACAGGCCCAGGGTTTAAATCACCTTTTAAAGGGAGGGTTTTTAGGGAAAGGGCCCCCCAAAAATATGAAAACCCGTTTTTTCTGCAGGTATACATAGAAGGGGCCCGTGTTTGAGCCCAAAAAACCACAAAATCTGGCTCAGGCACCACCTTTACCCCCGGGTTTTTTCTTCCCGAGGTCTAATAGAGGGCAGTGTAGAGCCAATACCACAAAATCTGGCTCAGGCCAACCCTTTTCCCTGGTTGGCCCGTTCTTTTTGCAGGGTTTTCATAGAGGCGCCGCGTGAGCCCCAAAACCAAAAAGTCTGGGGTTTGGGCCCACTTTACCCCGGTAGTTTTTTGAGGTCATAAAAAACGGGCAGTTAGAGCCAATACCCCAAGTCTGGCTCGGCAAACCTTTACCCTGGTCTGGTGTTCTTCTGCAGGTCATACATAAAAAGGGGGGTTGTAGGAAACCCCTTACCACAAGTCTGGTTTTTAGGCCCAAATTTTCCCCGGGTTTTGGGGGGGGGGTGTTCTTTGCAGGTCATAATACAGGGCCCGTTTTAGAGCCAAAAACCAAATTTTGGCTCAGGGACAACTTTCCCTGGTTGGCTGTTCTTTTTGAGGTTTTAATACAGGACAGGGGTAGAGCCAATACCACAATTTGGGCTCAGGCCCCCCTTTACCCTGGTCTGTTCTTTGCAGGTCATAATACGGGGGCCAGTGTTAGAAAATACTACAAGTCTGGCTCGGCCCACTTTACCCTGGTCTGGCTGTTCCTCTGCGGTCATAATACGGGAGTGTAGACCCAATACACAAGTCTGGCTCAGGCCCACCTTTCCCCGGTTGGCTTTTTCTTCTGAGGTCATACACACAGGGCGTGTAGAGCCAATCCCAAAGTCTGGTAGGCACCCCCCTTTCCCCTGGTCTGTTCTTCTGCAGGTCTACATACAGGCGCAGTGTAGAGCCAATACCAAAAGTTGGTCAGGCAACCTTTACCTGGTCTGGCTGTTCCTCTGCAGGTAAAAATAATCGTCCCTTTGGTTTTTGGGCGGGTTTGCGTTTTGGATTTTCTGCCGGCCCGGAATCAGCCTTTTTGATTGAAAATGTTCTATATTCGGGGTTTTTAGAAATCCCACAGTAGAAAATCCGTGCTGTGTGGACTACAGCTCGGATTTTGTATTGCAGTCTATGGGGCACTGGGTACAGTTGGATTTTTGCTGATTCTAAATACTGAATCCGCTTAAAAATACGACTGTCATCCTATGCTGTGTGCACAAGGCCTGACATATACTGCAGGTTTAATGTCTCTTCATAGTCTTCAATATGAGGCATTATTATATTAGGCTCCAAAGTCACCGTAAACTTCTGTGTCTTGTGGACGCGGCCTCGTCTCTTTCTACAACAGAATCTTCTCATCTTATAGGTTAAGTTCAACATTTTCTTTCCCATTAAGAAATCTTAGCTCCAATATGCACGGACGCTATAGATGAGAATGGAAAGTGTGTCGCTGATCATTTTTCAAGGCTTTGACTTGAAGGTCAAAAATAATCATATATACGTCTTCTTTAGCGAGTCTACAGGCAGTGATCCAAAACAAAGATAAAGGCCCGGAATAATTCTTAGAATATATCATTACCTTCTCACATTTACAACATTGAAGCAGGCGCCCCCAAGCTATGTCTCCAAACCTGAACTCAGCAGTGCGCCCATAGAGTGAGGTGCAGAGGTAGCAGTCACACATGGTCCCTGGAGCTCTAGAGCCCCTAAGTAAGGAGTAGGAATTGTACACTTTGTAAATAGTCGCCTGTCCCTTTAAGGGTACAGTATATCCCTACCCTGTATCTCCTGGGTATCCTGTTCTTTATCCTAGCCCTGTATCTGATAATTTGAGAGGTTTGTTGGAGCCCTCTCCTGGTTCCTCGTTCCAAGGGCACATGTTCTACAAGCCCGCCATAGTTACATCCCTACCCTCCATCTCCTGGGTATCCTGTTCTCTACCTTAGCCCTGTATCTGAAAGTCTGAAGGGTTTTGATGGTGCCCCCTCCTGGCACCCCACTCCTAGGGCAAATGTTCTACAAACCCACCAAAGTTACATTCTTACCCTCCATCTCCTGGGTATCTTGTCCTCTATCCTAGACTTGTATCTTATAATTTTAGTGGATTGTTGTAGCCCTCTCCTGGCTCCTGTTTCCAAGGGCACATCTTCCACAAGCCCTCCATAGTTACATCTCTAACCTCTATCTCCTGGGTATCTTGTCCTCTATCCTAGCCTTGTATCTGATAATCTGAGGGGATTGTTGATGACCTCTCTTGGCTCCTGGTTCCTAGGGCACATATTCCACCGGCCCGCCATAGTTACACCTCTACCCTCTATCTCCTGGTTATCTTGTCCTCTATCCTAGCATTGTATCTGATAATCTGAGGGGATTGTTGACGCCCTCTCTTGGCTCCTGGTTCCTAGGGCACATATTCCACCGGCCCGCCATAGTTACACCTCTACCCTCTATCTCCTGGGTATCTTGTCCTCTATCTAGCACTTGTATCTGATAAAACTGAGGGATTGTTGATGCCCTCTCTTGGCTCCTGGTTCCTAGGGGCACAAATCCACAAGGCCCGCCATAATTACATTCTTACCCCTCCATTATTCTTTGGTATCTTGTCTCTATCCTAGCCTTGTATCTGATAATCCTGAGGGGATTGTTGATGACCTCTCTGGGCTCCTGGTCCTAGGGCCACATATTCCAACGGCCGCCATCGTTACACATTCTACCCTCTATATCTCCTGGATATTGTCCTCTATCCTAGCCTGTACTCTGATAATCTGGGGGATTGTTGATGACCTCCTCCTTGGATCTGGTTCCTAGGGCTACTATTCCACCGGCCCGCCATGTTACACCTCTACCCTCTATCTACTGGATATCTTGTCCTCTATCTAGCCTTGTATCTGTAATTTTTCTGAGGGGATTGTTGATGCCCTCATCATGGCTCATGGTTCCTAGCGGCTACATATTCCACACGCCCCTGCCATAGTTACCACATTACACTCTATCTCCTGGGTTATCTTGTCCATTATCATAGCTTTATATGATAATCTGAGGGGATTTCGTTGCGACGCCTCTCTCTTGGCTCCTGGTTCCTAGGGCAATATTCCACCAGCCCGCATAGTTACACCTAATACCCTCTATCTCCTGGGTATCTTGTCTCTATCCTAGCCTTGTATCTGATAAATCTGAGGGATTGTTGATGCCCTCATGGCTCCTGGTCCTAGGCACATATTCCACAAGCCGCCATGTAACTCTACTCTATCTCCTGGGTATCTTTTCCTCTATCCTAGCCTTGTTATCTGATAATCTGAGGGGATTGTTTAGCCTCTATGGCTCCTGGTTCCTAGGGCACTCATATTTACCGGCCCGCATAGATACACCTCTACCCTCTATCTCTGGGGTATCTTGTCCTCTATCTAGCCTTGTATCTGATATTTGATGGGGATTGTGAGCCCTCTTCTTGGCCTAACTGGTTCAATAGGGCACATATTCACCGGCCCGCCATTAGTTCATCTTACCTCCTCCATCTTCTTTGGTATCACTGTCCCTCTATACACAAAGAGAAAAAAAATAGACATAAGGCGCTCACCTCAATGTCCATCAAGTTGCCATTCGGTTTGCAGCTGAATGTCGCCGTTCCAGAGTGATCTGCAGAGAATTGTGTATGTTCAATCGGCGTAAATTGCTGCGCGCATTCTCGCCGTTGTATTTGCGACTCTAATACGAGCGAAGATGCGCAACTGAAATTACGGAAATCATAGCTTCATAGAGAAATATGGATTCAATACCTCCTCTCCACGCGCGTACAATATGGTCGTATTGTACGTGCGGGGAGATAAGTGACATGTCAAATACATGCGGCGAATACGCGCCGCGAGTAATGAATGTCAATGGGGCCGGCGGGCTGCCCCCCCCCTGCGCCGCGGGAGTACGCACGTATTAACACGAGCTCCCGAAACACACGATGTACTTGCTTACGTGCCGCCGTACTCGGATGTAGAACATAACCTCGTACTAGGACGTGCGCTGGATAAATAGCAGGCCCACCAGCCTGAGAGATAACTTGTTATAACAGGAAATTACTCCACTCGCACGTCCACTAAAATTCCAATGCTTTATTGTAATAAATTATGAGACACTGAACATGGTGCACAGAGAAAACATGTCAAATAACGCCTACGCGTTTCGACCTGGATGTAGCTCTTGTTCACAGCATTTCTTGTCCTCTGCCCTAGCCCTGTATCTGACAATATGTTTAGCTTTTTTTTTGGTGCAACATGACCTCCAACGACTCCGCGATAGTTATTCCCCACCTTCATCTCCAGACATACTGTACTATCAAGTCCTATTATTTTTGCATGATTTTGCTGATTTGACAGATAAACTTTATGAAAGAAAGTGTCGCCAATCAGCATTGTTTTCCCTCATTACCACATAAGAATATTCAGCGGAATTTGCAGAATTCACAAAATTGTGTTTATGAATAATTCAATTAAAGCGCAGATCATTATTGGGGAAGCACGGGACAAGATGTCGCCTGTAGTAGAGAGGAGTAGGGTTTTTTTTTTTTAACTGCTTATGTATCAATCACACTTTACCACTGACATTACTCAGCAAAATGCTCCCCTGTTATTGGATATACATTTTTAATAATTTAGCAATTCAGATGCCGCCACAACGAGGACTAAGTCGCGGGTTGATAGCAATAACGAATGCAATAGAACTTAGGCTCTTTACTCTTCAACACGTACCCTGGGCCTCAGGAAAGTACTGGGCACAGGGCAAATGAGTTAAAGGGGTTGTCTCACTACAAAGATTAGCTTTCAAATGTTAGGGACACATTTAATGAGTCGTTTTTTCCAAATATATTGTGTTGTTCATTTTTTTTTGCTAAGGAGCTACAGTGATTTTAATCATCTTCTGTTGCTTCTCTGGTTCCCCAAGTGACGGACCTGTGTACTCCTTCTCCCCTGCTGTTTGTTCTTCTGATAGCAGGGAGGTGACGTCATCACACAGGTGCACAGCACAGAATCCAGCAGTGAGAGCTTTGTTTTTTACCTGATATTTTCAGACAAAAGACAGGTAATTACTGCCTGTCTACTTTACTCAGAAGCTTACTGGTCTGACCAGCATGAGATTTATCTAATTTGCAGAGGTCTTGAATACACAGGAGAATCATATGCTGAATTACAGGTCTGCTTGACCAGGGAATTGAACAGCAAAGCAGCTTATTTATTTCATTCATGCATCCTTTGAAAAATTTGAGATGAGACAACCCCCCATTTTAAGATCTCTTGCAAAAACCAAGTCACTTTGCAACTACTGTTGTCCATTAAATACAGTATCCCTACCTAATTCTAGATATCCCCTCTTGTATTGGCTGCATCAGCTCCTCAGTCGCTACTAGTACAAGACTCTGTTCAATCATCTCTGTAGGCTGCCAGCGCTGTTGTATAGCTACAGACCTGGCTTCTACTGCAGCCTAGTAGAAAGCCAGTAAACACACCCCTGATATTTTCCAAATGAAAACAAGAAAACAGGAATGAGGTGAGATGAATAATGTAGTGAGACAACCCCTTTAATGGGATATGTCATCAAAAATAAGTTATTGTTTAACGTATGTTTTTATATTAAACACATTTTTAAAATAATTTTTGGTTATTTTTTTATATAATTTCATCCATTATCAATTTATTATTTTTAATAAATACTTAAGTCCTGCAGTTTTAAATAACCAAAAATTTGGCCACCTAAGCCTAATTATAGTCATGACTATTCCCTTGTTCTGTAGAGCATAGATTCCACAGTGTCGCGATTATCAGCCACAAAGAGGGTCAAACTGCAAGGAGACACCAGTGTGAATAGTATATACACAGGATCCACCAACGTCACAGAGGAGTGGTCCCACAGTGACCCCTTTCACATCCCCAGCACAGAGATTTCTTCCCAGGTCATAGATGCATGGACTAGAAAAAACTTTTCCTATAGAAGTCAATGTGACTGAAGTCAGTTTTAGACTCATATGTGCATGAAGCTACTTGCAAAGGCATCTCTCTGATATGTTTAAACGCAGTGCAAACAAGGCCTAGTGGCCAAAGTAAAAACTGTAGGACTTAAGAATTCTCCAATATATATTGAAAGCTGATATGAAAGATAAGAAATAAACAACCAAAAAATTGCTAAAAATGGGTTGAACATAACAAAAAGGGACTTAAACAATTAGCAATTTTTTGATGACACATTCCCTTTAAAGGGACCTTGTCCACCCACTAAAAGATACTACAAACAGCAATGCAAAATTTTATGCACAAAGTTGCCTAAACCTCATTCCTGTTGATTCATGAGAACGTCCCACCAAAATCCGGAGTGTCGGCAAGTATGCAAATGGGCAAATTCCACCAATAAGGCATAAGTTGCAGATTCTAGGTCCAAAGCAAAATTTAGGACTCTCATCAGTGGTATAATGTAACACTCCATTAAAGGACGCGCCATAAGGTTCTGCAAATCCAGGAGGTAAATGGTGTCGCCAGGTTCTGCAAATGATCCAATCTTCAAGCCCCGAGCTCTGATCTTTGGCCTGTGGGGGCATAAAAGCCAGGTTGAAAGCAAGGGGGGGGGGAGGGAGCACTGCAATACATGTGATGCATCAAAGGATATAAGGAGCATGAGCAGAGGAGATAGCAGGATTTCATTAAAAGCCACCTGTGAATGGCGCATTTTCCAAGAAACCATATGCTAAGAAGAAAAAAAAACTGCACCAAAGCCGACATGAAATGTTTTAAATTCTGCAGTTTCTTGAACATTTCTTTTCCAAAATATGTCAGCAAATGTGGTAAAAAAAACCCCCTCATTTTCACATAGAAAGTCAACAGAACTTGTCATTTGGAGATCTGGACTGGAAAAATGTATTTTTGGAAACTAGAAAGATATTTAATAAAAGCAATTGGCACAGAGTTTTGGACCTTAAAAATAAATGGTGAACATAGCTATTCATGCTCTCGGCAGTTGCAGCCAGTCTAGACAATGCTCTGTGAGCTAAGCAGCCTGGATCCAGACTCATACATTGTACATAGCTAATCCTGCTCCCAAAACAGTTGTCAGCCTAGTCTACGACAATTGCTCTGTGAGGCTAAGCTAGCCTGATTCAGACTAATAACCATGATGTACATAGCAGTCCTAACTCTCAGCGAGGAATGGATGCAATTGTATTCAGTCTAGACAATGCTCTGTGAGCTAAGCAGCCTGGATCCAGACTCATACATTGTACATTGCTAGTCCCGCTCTCAGCTGAGGTGTGGATGCAATTGTATTCAGTCTAGACAATGCTCTGTGTGGTACATAGCCTGGACTTCAGACTGATTCACTGTACATAGCTAGTCCTGCTCTCGGCAGCTGTAGCCAGTATAGACAATGCTCTGTGAGCTGGACAGGCTGGATCTAGACAGATACATTGTACATAGCTAATCCTGCTCTCAGCTGTTGCAGCCAGTTTAGACAATGCTCTGTGAGCTAAGCAGCCTGGATCCAGAACTCATACATTGTACATAGCTAGTCTGCTCTCAGCTAGTTGTAGCAGTCTAAGACCATGCTATGTGTAGCTAGTGCCTGGATCCAGACTCATACATTGTACATTGCTAGTCCCGCTCTCAGCTGAGGTGTGGATCTAATTCTAACCAGTCTAGACAATGCTCTTCTGCATGGGGGCGGAAAGTCATATCAAACTGCATAAATGAGAGGTAATGGTGCGGCTCAAACGGCCATCTCGTCACACGCCACTAGGAGCGGGAGGCCGACTCGTTAAACTGGGGGATCGCCAGGACGAAAGCTTGCAATGGAGAACATGGCAGTCAAAAAAGGTTGTAAGATCAGAAAAGCATGGGCACTTTCCTGTAGTAACAGCGCCACCTCTATCCAGGGACTGTGTCTGGTATTGCAGCTCAACTCTACTGATGTGAAGGAGGCTGAGTTGCAATACCACTAAGCTATTCTCAGTTCAGACTAGATATAATTAAATCCAGTCTAGAAAATGCTCTGTGAGCCAAACAGTCTGCACTCCAGACTGATACATCGTACATAGCTAGTCCTTTTCTCAGCTGAGGAGTGGATCTAATTGTATGCAGTCCAGACAATGCTCTGTGAGCTAAACTGCCTGGATCCAGACTGATACATTGTACATAGCCAGCCCTGTTCTCAGCTGAGGAGTGATTTAATTGTAACCAGTCTAGACAATGCTCTATGAGCTAAACATGCTGGATCCAGACTGATACATTGTACATAGCTAGTCGTGCTCTCTGCGAGGATGTGATCTAATTTGTTAACCCTGCTCCTAGACAATGCTCTATGAGCTGTAAACATGCTGGTCCAGACTGATACATTGTAACTTAGCTCGTCCTTCTATCAGCCCGAGGCAGTGATCTAATTGTACACAGTCCTAGCACAGTGCTCTGTGAGCTAAAACAGGTGGATCAGAGTTTACATTGTACTTAGCTAGTCCTGCCTCTTCAGCTGAGGAGTGGACGCAAATTCTTATTCCAGTTAGACAATGCTCTATGAGCTGAACAGCTTGGATCCAGACTGATGCATTGTACATAGATAGTCCTGCTCTCAGCCAAGAAGTAGATGCAATTGTATCCATTGTAGACAATGCTCTGAGAGCTAAACATCCCAAGAGAGATTTGTGTTGAGCTTACAGAGCATTGCGGCAGTGCCTCTCGCAGCATCATACATTGCGCGTGCACAGAGCGGCAGGATGGGGAGTGATAGTATAAGCAGTGGGGGACGGTGATGTGACACAGGTCGCTTGTGGTTACTATGTAAATGTTTGCTGCCTCCCGGGGATGCTTGCCCACCGCTTCACCCCGCGCTGCAGAACAAGCTCGGTTAATTCAGTGCTAAGTGATATAAAAGCTGCAGTGACAGTCACCTGGGGCCGGGGCGATGACTGATTTACATTTAGTGTTTGTTCCTTGTTTAGTTCAACCTGTGTTGACGGCCAAATCTAACGTGATATGAGCTGGCAGCTGATGGCCGCCGCCGCGAGCCTCCGTTATTGATGGCGACAGATGTGCAGGTTACTACACTTCAGAGTTTCATCTTATAATATTGGGTTTATAAATAACTCTTCTTCTCTCCGATGCCATCTTATACCTTCTACAGAACCCTGCTGCCCTGTGTGTCCATAGAGATGCACTTCTGGCACCTATTCTGTCTCCTACAGAGCCCAGACCCCTCCATGTCCCCATTACCCACCACAGAGCACCTGCCACTCCATTTCCCCCTTACCCACCACAGAGCCCAGGCCACTCCATGCCCCCATTACCCACCACAGAGCCCAGGCCACTCCATGCCCCCATTACCCACCACAGAGCTCCTGACACTCCATGCCCCCATTACCCACCACAGAGCTCCTGACACTCCATGCCCCCATTACCCACCACAGAGCCCAGGCCACTCCATGACCCCAGTACCCACCACAGAGCCCAGGCCACTCCATGTCCCCCTTACCCACCACAGAGCCCAGGCCACTCCATGTCCCTTTACCCACCACAGAGCCCAGGCCACTCCATGTCCCCATTACCCACCACAGAGCCCAGGCCACTCCATGCCCCCATTACCCACCACAGAGCCCAGGCCACTCCATGCCCCCATTACCCACCACAGAGCCCAGGCCACTCCATGTCCCCATTACCCACCACAGAGCCCAGGCCACTCCATGTCCCCATTACCCACCAGAGCCAGGCCACTTCCATTGCTATCCTTTACCCCACCACAAGAGCCACAGGCCACCTCCATGTCTTCACCCCCATTACCCTCCATCCCAGAGCACCAGGCTCTCATGTTCCCCTACATACACAGAGCCCAGGCTACTCCATGTCCCCCTTACCCATCACAGAGCACCAGACTACTCCATGTCCCCCTTACCCACCATAGAGCACCAGGTTACTCCATGTCCCCCTTACCCATTATAGAGCACCAGGCTACTCCATGTCCCCTTTACCCACCATAGAGCACCAGGCTACTCCATGTCCCCCTTACCCACCATAGAGCACCAGGCTACTCCATGTCCCCCTTACCCACCATAGAGCACCAGGCTACTCCATGTCCCCCTTACCCACCATAGAGCACCAAGCGACACAATAACCCCCTTACCCATCATAGAGCACCAGGCTACTCCATGTCCCCCTAACCCATCATAGAGCACCAGGCTACTTCTATGTCCCCCTTACCTACCATAGAGCACCAGGCTACTCCATCTCCCCCTTCCCCCCCATAGAGCACCCGGCCACCCCATGTACCCCTTACCCACCATAGAGCACCAGGCTACTCCATATCCCTCTTACCCACCACAGAGCCCAGGCCACTCCATGTCCCCCTTACCCACCATAGAGCACCAGGCTACTCCATATCCCTCTTACCCACCATAGAGCACCAGGCCACCCCATGTCCCCTTACCCACCATAGAGCACCAGGCTACTCCATATCCCTCTTACCCACCATAGAGCACCAGGCTACTCCATGTCCCCCTTACCCACCATAGAGCACCAGGCTACTCCATGTCCCCCTTACCCACCATAAAGCCCAGGCCACTCCATGCCCCCTTACCCACCATAGAGCACCAGGCTAACGCCCACTGTCCCCTTACCTCCATAGAAGCAACAAGCTTACTCATATCCCCTTACCCATCATAGAGCACCAGGCTACTCTATGTCCCCCTTACCCACCATAGAGCACAAAGGCCTCTACATATTCTCCATCCATCACCCTATTACACTACATAGAGCACCGGCCATCTATCACCATTACACAACGTTTAGAGCCCAGGCTAACTCCCATGTCCCCCTTACCCAAACTAATGCAGCCAACAAAGATACTCCATATCCCCCTTGTTACACTTCATAGAGCACCGGCCTACTCTATGTCCCCTTAACACCATTGGAGCAACACATGGACCACTCCATATCTCCATATCCCCCTTACCCACCATAGAGCACCAGGCTACTCCATATCCCCCTTACCCACCATAGAGCACCAGGCCACTCCATATCCCTCTTACCCACCATAGAGCACAAGGCCACTCCATATCTCCATATCCCCCTTACCCACCATAGAGCACCTGCGGGGTGGCCTACTCTATGTCTTACCCACATAGAGCACCAGGCCACTCCATATCCCTCTTACCCACATAGAGCACCAGGCCACTCCATGCCCCCTTACCCACCATAGAGCACCAGGCCAATCCATGTCCCTTTACCACCCTATAAGCACCAGGCACACTCCATATCCATTCCTTATCCCACCAGTAGTGCACAAGGCCACCCACTATGTCCCCCTTTACCCACCATAAAGCACCTGGCCACTCCATTTCCCCTTACCCACCATAGAGAACCAGGCTTCTCCATTTCCCACTTATCCACCATAGAGCACCAGGCCACTCCATATCCCCATTACCCACCATAGAGCACCAGGCCACTCCATGTCCCCCATACCCACCATAGTGCACCAGGCTACTACATGCCCTCCTTACCCACCATAGTGCACCAGGCTACTCCATGTCCCCCTTACCCACCATAGTGCACCAGACTACTCCATGTCCCCCATTACCAACCATGTGCACAGCTACTCAGCCTTCTTACCCCACCATAGTGACACCAGGCTACCTCCATGTCCCCTTACCCACCCTAGTCACTCCCACTTTATGTCCTATTTTGCCCCCTATACACCAACAAAGTCCCTACCACCTTCTAATTTCTCTTCTCCTCATAGAGCCTTTTCACCCCCACCCTGCCCCTTTGTGCCTCTCCTATCCCCCTTTACCCATTATACTGCCCCTGCCACCTTCTTTTTTTTGTGTCTTAATAGAGACCTGCAACCTTGTGTTTCCCCATCCACTGAGCTTGGCCTCTGCCACTTTTTGCCCCCTTCACCAGAGCTCCTACCACCTACTCCAGAATCCTAATACACCGAATCCAAAGGTAATCACAGATGCTTTCATACTAGTACAATTGCCCCTCCTTAAAGGGGTTGTCTCACTACAAGGATTGCTTTTTATGTTAAAGATCTTGCAGAAACAAGTCACTTTGCAATATATGCCCATTAACAGTGTCCTACCTATTCTGAGATATATCCCCTCTTGTATGGGCTGCATCAGCTCATCAGGTAGCTAGTAGCTACAGACCTGTCAATCTCTCCTTGATTAGGCTGCCAGCACTGGTTGCTATAGCAACAGACTGGCTTTACTGCAAGCTAGTGGAAGCCAGTAAACACACGCCCTGAATTCCAAAGTGTAAACCAAGAATAACAGGGACTGAGGTGAGATGAATCGATGTAGTGAGACAACCCCTTTAAGTATGGACCAAGCAGCCATGGGGTAGCTGAGGGGGCAGGTAGGGTAGAGCCACTTTGCAGCCCCTACAGAATAAAGTTGGTGGTAATACAGGTGACCTATACCCTTGAGCCAATGAAGGGAATAGCCGCCTCCACAAGGAGGACTCTACCGTCCACAGTCTCTTGTATTTTTTGGCTAATTCTTGGCCTTTGTGTCTTTGCAGAGCGGCTGGGGCCTCCGCTGGACATTAATCTTGAAGCTATTAACTGCACGGCCTTCAGCGTACAATGGAGAATGCCCCGGCAGCACGCGAGCACCATCAACGGCTACACAGTAAGTCAATGGATGATTGGAAAATAAATTGAATCTAAACAAAAAAAAACACAAAAACATAATAAAAAGTTACCGCAGGCGGCCGAATTGAATTAGCTGCAACCATAAAACTAGGCCCCAAAACTGATGGCACAAATAGAAAGGGCTGATTCAGTGAAGTGTCCTCACGACTGTCAGTTATGGGAATCACTGCTCGGATGTGGGCATGCTCTTAAAGTGAAAAAGTCAGGTGATTAAATGGGTTGTCTCACTACAAAGAATAGCTTCAAAATGGTTAAGGGAACACTAAATGAAGGACGATTTTCAAAATCTATTGACTTTGTTCTTCTTTTTTTTTGTTAAGGAGCTTACAAATGATTTTATCACCCCTTCTGAAGGCTTTCTGGTTTACCAAGTGACTGACCGTGTACTCCTTCTCCCCTGCTGTTTTGTTATATCTGATAACAGAGAGTGACATCATCACAACGGTCGGGCCTGCAGTGTGCAGGGCTTGTGTGTATCTGATTTTTCAGACAAAAAGGACTAATTACTAATTCTCCTGTTTACTTTAGCTCAGAAGCTTTCCAACTCAGAGAAGGTAATTTAGCTAATCTCAGGACTATAAACTGAGGATGTCTGACTACACGGAGCTCATTGCTAATTACAGGACAGATTGACCAGGAAGTGACAGAGCCAAGCAGCATTATTTCATTCATGCATCCTATGAAACTCTGAGATGAGACAACCTCTTTAGGAGCTGAATGTGATAGAAAAGGTGAGGAGCTGAGCTGCTTGATATATAGTGTTATATGATGGAGGAGAGGAGCTGAGCTCTGTGATATATAGGGTTATATGATGGAAAGAAGCTGGGCTCAGTGATATATTAGGGTTATATAATAGAGGAGAGCAAGCTGAGGCTCTAGTGATATATATAGGGTTATATGATAGAAGTGAGAAGCTGAGCTCTGTGATAATATAGGGTTAATGATAGAGGAGAGGCAAGCTGTGCTATGTGATATATAGGGTTATATGATAGAGGAGAGAAAGCTGGCTCTCTGTGTAATATATAGGTATATGATACAGAGGAGAGTGCTGAGCTCGTGATATTATAGGGTAATTAATGATAGAGAGCCATTGAGTGCCTGAGGCTCATTTGCGTGATATTATAGAGTTATATGATATAGGGACGTGGAGTGAGCTCTCGTGATATATAGGGTTATATGAATAGAGGAGAGGAGCTGAGCTCATGTGATATATAGGGTTATAAGATAAGAGGAGATAAGCTGAGCTCTGTGTATATTTAGTGTTATATGATAGAGCGACGAAGTAACGCTCGAGCTCTAGTGATATTACTGTAGGGTTATATGATAGAGGAGAGGAGCTGAGCTCTGTGAAAAAAAAAGGTTTATTTGATTTGGAGCAGGATTTCTGAATAAAAATCAAATTAAATCTTAAAAGGACTCTAATGAAAGATAGTGAGAGTCCCTTCGTTACAAACGCCGCAATACATTGATAATAATAATAATAATAATCTTTTTTTTTTATAGGCCAACATATTCGCAGCACTTTACAAATTCCAGGGTCAAACATACAGATCATTACACATTAAAAGTACTTCAGATGAGACCACAAGGTGTGGGGTCCCCTGCTGCGTTGAGTTGTTGAGCAGGCGACCGACTTACAATTCTATATAGGCGCGTGTGTATGGAGACGTGAAAATACGGTATTCCATTGAAAGAATGCACAAGTTTACCAATGGGCGCAAGCCAATGTTTTCATTACAATAGGGGCGTGGTTCAACCTGCTAGTTTTCGTGGTTATTTTTTGGCGTTTTTCTCCTTTAAGTCTTATTTAATGAAAAAGGAAACAATGAACCTTTGGTTATTTTTTCCTGCCACCCAGCACACTTACTTGTACATACTATTATTACAGATAAGTTGCCTTCTGTTGAGTGCCCAAGTGCAAGGCGGACGGAGTGAAAAGGTGACAGATTGTGTGTCGATAGCAGTGTCAGGGATCTTCGGGCTCTTCGGCTGGTGCCAGATCACAAGAGAAGATCGTACTTTCAGGGCCCTCTTAAAATGTAGGGGCTTGTGGTGAATGTGCATCTGATCGCACGCGGTAACCTATTCCAGAGAATTGTGCCGCACGTGTGAAATCTTAGTCGGCGGGCATTGGAGAGGTATCGGATTGTTTGAGGGAATTGAAATACGTAGTCTGATATCATCAGCAGAGCGGGAGAAGCACTGGGTAGGTGTGGTAGGACAGAGGTGACTAGAGGGAGGAGATGTAGGAGGCAAAGCCATAGCAGCGCTGTGGAGAGCTTTTGGGTGAGAAGTGATGACGTTTATACTGTATCCTTGTACTGGATGGGCAACCAGTGCGTGACCTGACACAAGGGACTAGAGGCATAGTTATGCGGCTGGAGAGAAAGACAATGCCATCGGCTGCTGCTTTCCGACAGATTGAGAGGGGAGGGAGGGTTTTGGCAGAGAGGGAGAACGATAAGGCAAGGAGTTTAGCGAGTAAGTGCAGTATTCTTAAGACAGTCATGACAGAGCAAAGAAAGAAAGAATAAGAAGCAAGTAGATGAGAGTTTGAGTTGTTTCCATCCAGTGGAGGAAATGGGACGGATTTTGGAGACTATTCTTGTGTGGTGCAGGTGACAGGAGAAGAAGCGGAACAAGGGATTGTGAATATGGCGAAGAGAACACCGGAAGACAAGTGTCAGTTAATCAGGGAAATCGAAGGGATATCCAGTAACACTTCCAATAAAAACCCCCTGGCCTGACCCAAGATCAAGCAAAAAAGCATACGAAAAAGCGGCGGGGGCACTGCTGCCTGAAGGAGAAATGGTACCACATACAAGAAAAAAAAAAAAAAACAGAAAGAATAATAGCAAGGGGCGGTGGGGGGGGAGCTTTGTAGTATTAGTTAGAGGAAATGCGTTTATCACTGTATTTCAGTATTCGATCGGCCGGGGGGGGAAAAGGGACACGGCGCAGAGAAAACGGAAAATTCATAGGACAAACGGGAAAACAAAAGTCGGGGAAAAAAAAAGAAAGGAAAATAATCACCGGGAAAAAAAAAAACAAAAAAAAATAACAAAAAAACAACGATAAAAGGCAAAGTACCCCCAAACGGAACAAGCAAAACACGCAGAACAAAAGGTACAGGAGCCAGACGGGGGAGAAAGTACGAACAGGTCAAGAAGAGGGGAAATTGAGGGCACGACAGGGAACAGCAAGAGAGTGGGGGAACATCTTGATAAAGACTTAGTGGATAAAGAGGTTGTCGTATGATGTTCCTGTTTTTTTCGTTTAGCTATCTAAACTTTTTATTTTTTTTTTAGGAGGTTAGGTGAAGATTGAAGTTGCTGCAATCCAAAGTGAGTTTTTTATGGTGAAAGTTCTAATCTTTCCTAATTTTTTTCCTTGTCTTTCACTGCTAATGATGCGTGAAGACACACCACGATAAAAGCGCATACTTAACACGGAACGGAACACGTACGTATGGATCAAGTCTTCCCCTAGGCCAATTCCAGGTCGAAGACAAGCGGGACAGGAAACAGTCATGGTGTTATTCTATTGTTTTCTGTGCAGAGCAGGCACGCGCCAGTGATCTCACTTAGGCGTGGATGGTTCTCCGCATATGAGATGGTTTTACTGGAAGGAAAATTATGATGGTCTTGTAATGGGGTCTGTGTTCAATTGAAAACGGAGGAACCGGAGGATCCCCCTTTCTAAAACTGCAGATTCGTTCCCATTTTAGAAGGAGGCAAAACCCTTCCAACAGCAAAGCTAAACCCTAGCCCCCCGACACATCTCCCCCAATACTCAAGACGGAAACCCATCCGCGAGATAACGAAGGGGTAAACTAAGAAGGGTAAACGCAAGGAGATTGGTTAGGACACGCCGTCGCAGAGCAGGAACACCAATGGGTTTTTTCAAAACTCAAGAAACTCCTGGTGGGGATGGGGGGAAAATCGGTCGGTTCCGACCCAGGAAAAAAATTGGACGGACGATCCACCATTTGAAAGCCCTAAGGACCCTCGCAGCTAGTGTTTCCTAGGGACGGGATTCATAACATAGAGCGACGGGTCCTTAGGGAACGATCGAACATCTCCCTTGGATATAACCGGTAAGCAAACACGCTTAGAGCCAATGGTTGGTCTCGCCTGAGCTTGGATGGAGCAAGAAGCACATACGTACTTTGCCGTGTGACTCAACCATGTTTTGTCACCCAGGTCAAAATGATTGCAGGAGAGATCCACGAACCAAAGGAAAGAAAAGCAACAAAATGAGTAGTAACCCTGAGATTTTGCGCTGTCACGTGCACACTCATTTGAGACTTTATACTATAGGACAGTTTCCGTGGAGTGTTGGGTGCGGAGGAAACTTAGATTGCTGCAGCGGCGGGTCAAGAAGTGATCGTTACGACCCAGAGAGTTAGCAGAGACTGATTGTTAGCTGGATTAGGCGAGAGGGAGTATAGAACCAAGCGTTCCAGAGTTTCAGAGATTAAAGCAGAAGGTTTAGAGTGTAACTGGTCGAAATTCTGGTCTAAGTTTATCAGCACAGTGACGGGTCCAGAGAGGGCTTTTTATTTTTGTTTTTTTTATTCTTTTTTTTTTTATTTTTTTTTTTTTTATGGTTTTTTTATTCTTTTTTTTTCTATTTTTTTTACTTTTTATTTTAATTCTTTTCTTATAGGTTTTTCTGTTTTTTAAATTTTTTTTAATTTTAAAGGGGTTACTTACGGATTGGAGTCGTTTGAAGGAAGATCTTGGAATAGATCCCATGTGGAGCCGAGCGCAAGACGAGGTTTTTTCAAGCGATTAGCAGTTAAAAGGTGAGCTTTGTGAGATGAGAGAGTGGAACAGCATATCTGTGAAATGAGGAAAAGAAATTAGACTGGAAGTGGTGAAACGCGTTGAGGATGGTAATGGCCGCGTCAGTAGATAGTAGTAGCAGAGTGGTGGTGGAGACGTGCAGACTGGAGAAGCGCTTGCGACACTTCTTCCATCTGGTAGTCGGACAGAACCTGACGTAGCACGACGCCGGCAGGTCGCAGGGCTATGCGAGTAGATTGAGGACGTCCGAGGGGGAGGGACAGGACATCTTGGCCTTGGGCGCGGATCTCAGTTATTAATCATTGGGGACCCTTGCAGATATCTGTTTTAAGCCGGGACAGACTGATAATTTCTCACATTTTGTCTATTTTTGAAGTGAGTTGGGCCAGCGGTTCTTCAGCACAGTGGTCAGTGACCGGAGCCTGCGCTTTAGGCCTTAGGAGGGAGTTATTTGAAGAGAGTTCAAAGAGAAGTTACTTTCCGGGTTTGTCTTGTCGCTTTTGTTGTGTCGTAATGTGGGAGATGAGGAGAGGGTTGATTTGTGGAATGGTTGAAATATTTTTTTCCCCATCAGCCGCCCACAATATATTGCAGCGAGTGCAACTGTGGCTTCACGCAGTGAGGATGAATGTGAAGAAACAAAGGCAGTCCACGGCCTAGTTTTGGATGACTGAACACGAGTTAAAAGTGCACTCTCGAGGCTTGAAATTTGTCAGAAAAGAGTCTGCGGAGAGCAAATAGACGAAACAGTATCTGCAGGTAGTTGACTTTCCTGCGCTAGCCCGAACCCTCAGCCACCACCCTCTGTGTGTGGAAACATCGCTGGAGGAGAAAGGAACGAGGGATACAAACAACGATCCTAAGTCTGAGGTTGCTCCTATGTGCCAAAGCTGCGGGCGTATGGACTCTAGGTGGATGCCGAGTGTGTGAGGTTGGTGCCAACATGTCCCAGGCGTAGGTTGTGAGAGTTTCATTGTAACGTTGACAGCCAAAGGTCAGGGCATAAGAGGGAGGAGTTGGGCGGCATGTGAGGACTTGTATGGTGTTATTGAGTTTCTCTGAGTATTAATGGAGCCAAGCGGATATTTTTCTGAATGGACTGATGGGCAGGTTCTGTCCAGAGAAGACTCTGAGAATTAGCGTGTTAATGACAGGATTTAAGGTTGTGGTCAGATAGAGAGCATAGTGGAGAATTAATGTGAAGTTAGAAATTGAGGAAAGATGACAGAAGACCAGATCCAGTGAGGAGTCTACTCCATCCTTGTGGGTTGGCGCGACGTACAGTAAACTGCGAAGAGGCCATGAGAGGACGGTTAATGAAAGAAACTGTGAGGCAGAACACAGAAGGAAGTCAAGAAGGAGTGAAGACAATGGGGTCATTCAATGGGGATGTTGATATCAACCTGATGAGCAGTGGCATTTCAGACGAGAGGAAGTGGCTTGGGGAGCTCCAGGCGGCAAATGATCCAGAAAAAATGGCGGGGGAGTAGGGGAGAGCCGGGGGGGTGCTTGTTAGACAAATGCGACTATGATGGGAAAATGGCTGGAAGAGTCACTGAGGGTGTAAGTGGACCTCAAAGGAGCGGGAAAGTAGAGGGCGGAGGTTTGCGGGTGGATAAGGGGCGAAGGACTGATGAGTGCAGTGTTGGAGAAGAGAACAGTAATATTTTGCAACTCCTCCACCGGCCTAGTTCTCAGGTCTAGGGGATGGCGGTACTTGAGAGACGTGGATACTGGGGGTCCAACGCGTGTTATGTGTTGGTATGTGGCGGTGATGTGTAGGGCCCTACAACTAGGTCGGTAAGAACGCAAGGAAGCATCGGTAGGTGTAGATTGCTGGAGAGCCATGTTTCTGTGAGGCCAGAAGGTTGAGGGAGTTGAGAGAAACAAGCCTGACCAATGAACAGCAGCTGAGGTTTGTTGACAGACGGATGGGCGTTCCATAGAGACACACATTAAAACAGGCGGCAGAAAAAGATCGTTACAGCGAATGGCAAGAGGTTAGCAAGGATAATTCTAATGGAGTGGCTGACTGGAGGCAGTTGGGACCGATGAGCTCTTGCCAAGAGTAGTAAAAAGGAAGGTGCCGAGGGTTGGGAGAGGATGTCACCTGCAGCGAGAAGCAGGAGGATTGAAAAGAGACAGCAGATGGCGGGCGTCAGTTGATGAATAAATAACATGAGCGGCGTTTGTGCAGTAATATGTGCCGCTGGATGTTTGGGGTGGGTTGAAGTGGGAAAATAGCGTGTGGAGATGTGTACTTAGGCTGAGGAAGGAGACGAGGGAGCTTATGTGGAATTACAAATCATCTGAGGGAAAGATAGTCTGTAGTGGTAAGATAGGAGGAGATGCGCTGCAAGGTAGATAGTAATTAGCAAGCATGGTAAATAAGAGTATCAAAGCAACAGTGCATGCTACTTTACCAAAAAAGCGAGAGTCACTTCTCCCTTCTGCTCTCATCAGGATAATTCTGAGGATTGCCACTTCTAAATTGGCACGTGGAAATTTGGCCCCTCAGAACTCGGTCCACAGACCTACAGACTCTACCAACTTATACTAAACTATGATGGAGTTCAAATGTGCTTGGGCACCTTCAGGTGTCGCTAAACGGTGGAGCTACATATAGCTCAGACAACAGAGCAGAAATTCAAGGGCGTATCTGGGATTGATGGCTTATACAAATAAAACACACGGATAATTATGGACAGCAGAGTGGGGCCAAAATATCTAGACAAAATGTTACCATTTAAACTATGCAGAAGAAGAGACAGCTAGAACATATTAAATGCGGTGGGATGGCTGAGACTTGTTGTTCCACAAGACAGACGTACCATTATCAAAACTAAGCAGAGAAACATGCTAGACATATAAGTGCCGGTGGGATGGCTGGGACTTGTTGTTCACACAGACAGGACGTACATTTTAAACTAAGCAGAAGACAAGCTTAGACATATAATGCCGGTGTGGATGGCTGAGACTATGTTGTTCCATATACAGGACGTACCTAGAGAAGAAATGAAGAGAGGCTAGTCAGATGATATTTACGGATCCCATAGTCTGCGTTATTAAATTCTGGGATATTCTTGAGGATTGCCACTTCTACAACTTGCACACTTAGAAATGTGTCACGTGAAAATTTGGCCCCGACATAGGTCCCACAGACCCACAGCTCTGCAACTTTTATACTCAAAGTAGGGGGGGCAATTTTCCTTGTATCAGTGTGTGTTACACTCTTTGTGGAGCAGGAATAAACCAGAAACACTTGCTGTCCCTCTTATAAGATCCTTTCAGATTTTACCTCTGCTTTTTACTCAGAAAATCCCCGCTTCAATCATATCTAACCTTTATTCCAGGGATACTCTTTATCGTCACCGCCGGTCAAATAGGGTGGCACCAACCACCGTGGCAAACTTATACATTTTTGGACATTGTATCAAAAACATTGCAGAAACATGAATGCTGAAAAATCTGTGTATATTTCAGTTGAAAAAAAGCGCAGAATTCATGTGCGTATTTTCTTGCGTTTTTTATTTGATGCATCTTTTTCAGGCATTTTGCATTCTGGTGTGTATTTTCATGTGTTAAAAGATGCTTTTTTTTTTTTTTTTTGATGCATTTTTTTCATTTTTGTCTATATTTTTTTACTTTGATGCTAAACCCTATGTAAGAGATCAGTGAGGGTCCCCCAGCAATCTGCCCCCACAGAATACATGATACATGTATCCAGTGGCTCAACCCTTTTAAAGAGATTTTACCGCAAAGGCATTTCATGCCTGGTTTGTCCTGCTTTAGCTTTCAGAGTGTTCAAAAGGAGATGCTTATGATTTGGTTGAACTGCATAATATGTGATCCAGCAGGCTTGACATCACCATGCCTTTCCCCACAGTGGGCTCACTCTAGTCAAACAAAGGTCTGTTTATGGAAAGAACTGTGAGAAGCTACAATTTAGCTGAGTGGTTAGCACTTCTGCCATATGGATTCTAGGTTCAAATCCCTGCAAGAACCAGACGTGGATTTTATTTTTCTCAATGCACATACCTGATTGAGGTTTCTTTTTTATATTATTAATCTGCACTGTTTGATTAATTACTAAGGAGTACAGAGGACAGGAGTAGAATGACAGCACCTGGGGTTGAACAACCGCTCAGCAGTGAGTGTGTGTGATTACTAAGGAGTACAGAGGATGGGAGTAGAATGACAGCCCCTGGGGTTGAACACTCGCTCAGTAGTGAGTGTGTGTGATTACTAGGGAAGGAAGAATATCACAGTAGGTGACTGAGAGGAGAGGTGATGTCTCAGCATGTGCAGCAAGGACTGAGGAGCTCTCGTCACTGGTAGAAATGATCGATAGACTATGGGACACTAAGGGAGCAGCTAAAACCAAAATGCTACAAAATTTTTAATAATGTTGAATGGTGAAAATTTTTATTATTTAATTTTCAAGCCTCCCACATCAATTTTACTTTGTGGCAAAACCCTTTTAATGCCCATCAGACCCTGCGCCTTAGGCTATGTCTCCACTGCACAGAAAACTGTCCTGCCGTCGCCACTGAGCTTCTTTTTTGTGCTCTGTTTTTTTTCTGGTCATCTTTTGCAGAATTTTGTAAAAAAAAACGGCAGAGCCGGGCAGAAAATTTACTGCAGGAGTCTATGGAAAGCGGCGGACGTTTTTTGGCGCGTTTTCGTGGTGTTTTTTTTGCCACTATTTTTAAATGAAACCCCCCCCCCCAGGAGACCCAAGTCCCACCTATAGTGGGTGTTACCACAGATTATACCTTATCATATCTGCATACAAGTGTCCGATATGTCCTCGTTGGTACCGTTCGTAACCATTTTTGCACAATTCATGTTTTTTTGTTAAAAATACCTTTTTCTCTACAGATTTAGGCGCTAATAAAGTTATCTCGTTTCTGACACTAAAAATAAGTTTTTTTACGGAAAAAGCCAAATTTGTAGCAGCAAAAGCGAGATAACATTATTAGCGCCAAAATCCGTAATAAAAATATTTTTGCGTCAAAATCTGTAAAAAAAACCATATTTTAGCGTCAAAATCCGTAAAATGTATTTTAGCGCCAAAATCCTTAAAAAAAAAGTATTTTTAGCGACAAAAGCGAGATAACTCTATTAGCGGCAACATCCTTTAACGTATTTTAACGCCAAAATCTGTTTAAAAAACGTATTTTAGCGCCCAAATCCGTTAAAAAAAAGTATTTTAGCATCAAAATCCATAAAAAAAATTTTAGAGCCAAAATCCGTATAAAAAAGTATTTTAGCGCCAAAATCTATTAAACTTATTTTAGCACCAAAATCCGTAAAAAAAAGTGTTTTTAGCGACAAAAGTGACATAACTCTATTAGCGTCAAAATTCTTTAATGTATTTTAGCGCCAAAATCTGTTTAAAAAGTATTTTAGCACCAAAATCCGTAAAAAAAAGTATTTTAGCGCCAAAATCTATTAAAAGACTATTTTAATATCAAAATCCATTAAAAAAAGTATTTTTAGCAACATAAATGAGATAACTCTATTAGCGGCAAATCCGTACAAAAACCTATTTTTGCGCCTTAGGCTATGTTCACACAATGTAGTGTACGCGCCGCAATACATCAGGTGCTTCGGAAGCTCGCACTGATCAGCGCGTACTTCCGAGGCATGAGGTGGGGGGGTGGGTTGGGGGGGGGGGGCAGTCCGCCGGCCTCATTGCCGTTCATTACTCGTGGTGCATATTTGCCGCAAGTGATTGACATGTCACTTATCTCCCCGCGCGTACAATACAATCGTATTGTAGGAGCGGGGAGAGGAGGCGTAACCCATAGTTCTCTATGAGAACTGTGGATTACCGTAATTTCGGTGCGCATCTCGCCCGTATTAGAGTGCCCGTGCGCACCGAAGGTACCCTGTGTGAGTATACCCTTAGGCTATGTGCACACAGCGTAACTGCGGCGTGTACAGTACGGCCACAATTACGCCGGGTGATTTGGGAGCCCGGGGCTGATACGCGGGTACGCCCACCACACCATTGGCTTTCCCATTACCTGCCCCGCGTATTCGCCGCAAGAAATTGACATTTTCACTTAACTCCCCCGTGTACAATACAACGAATTTGCCCCCCCCGGGGGAAAGGGGAGGCAAAATCCATATTCCTATAGAACTAGGGATTCCCCGGAAATTTTCGGTGCGCATCTCGCCCGTATTAGACCCGTAAAATGCACACCAAAATTTACCCTGTGTGGACATGGGCCCCTTTGGGGTACAGAAGCCGCAAAAAACGGCGGGGGATTTGGGGGTCGGCTGATACCTGCGTAAAGCCCGGTGGCCCCATTGACATTCATTACCCCGGCGGCCCAAATTTGCCGCAAAATAATTGACATGTCACTTATCTCCCCCGTGTACAATACGCGGTAAATTTTACCGCGGGGGGGATTAGGCTAATCCAAAGTTTCTATGAGAGCTATGGGGGTTACCGTAATTTCGGCGCCCCATTTTCGCCACGTTTAAGCAAAAAATTAAAAACGCAAATGCGCGCCGAAATTTGACCGGTTTTACATACCCTTTTTTCGGGGTCTGACCCCCGTAAGGCCCTGTTTTAAAAATTTCTGCCTTTTTCTCATCCTCTCTGTTTCTCGGGGGTAACATATTAAACAGTGATCTGCATGAACCACAGACGAGCTATAAAATTTACCGCTAAAAAACCCAAAAAATGGGGGGACAAGGGTTAAAAAATTAAAGGAAAAAAACCGGCGTAAAAAAATGAATTGTTCTCAGCCCCCGGGTATTGGAATTGGCTGCGAGTGAGAGAGCAATTACATGTATCGATGAAGAATTAAATCATAAATTCCAGGTGCTCCACGTCGGAGGGGGGAGGACGCTTCCTGGCGCTGACAGACCCCAGAAGGATTTTACCTGCTGCAAGAATCATTAGCCAGAGCCCCGTGGCTGGATCGAAGCCGGGAGATAGGACCCTAATCCGCGGCCATTTATTGCAAGAGAAAATGAGTTTATCCTCTGGAGATAATGCCGGGGAGGAGATGGGGGGCTCGCCGGGACGTCTCGCTGCACTTTGATGACAATTTTCACCTAATTAGTAACAATGGGGAAGACAGACTGATCAATAAGAGGATGTAGCCGGAATGAGCGGAGAGGAAGATGAAAGAAGAGAGATCACTGTGTATCGGGGAGAGACGGCCGGCCCGCTCTCATCATTACATAGACAATGTGGAGACGCAGCGTGCGGTCACACCAGATGTTTACTGGGACATCAATGATGAGAATACGGCAGCTATAAGGGCACCCTGTTTCCCCGAAAATAAGACAGCGTCTTATATATTAATTTTTTCTCCTAAAGATGCAGTATGTCTTATTTTTCCCACAAATAAATTATAGCATGCAATACTAGTGTGTGTGTGTGTGTATATATATATATATATATAATAAAATATATTTTATAAAATATATATATAAATATATATATATAAAATATATATATAAATCTTAAAGTTAGAGCACAAACCATGGGAATAGATTAAAGGACATTTTATGGCAGCTGCAGTGACTTATCTCAAAGATGGCAAGTGGGGACATTTTGGGACTTGTAGAACTAGAAGTTCCACATGCCCCATCAGCCATCCTGGAGAGGGGTTTTGTGTCAGTATCATTGCTCTGTCCTCCCTCCCTCCACCCCTCACTTACTTATACACTCTCCTGTCCTGGGATGTTTGGGACCTGTGGTGACATCACAGTCACATGACCTCCCTGCACATGTCCTTCAACACTCTGCTACAACAATATGTCCCAGGGCCGTTTCTCGGGTTGAGAGGGGCTTGGGAACACCCCCCCACCACCCGTCTCTCTGCCCCCCCGTAGGGGCAGCCCGGTGGGTGGGGCGCTGCAGCAATGATTTCCGCTATGTCTTATTTTCGGGGTGTGCCTTATATTAGGGAATTCAACAAAATCTCGGGGGTGTCTTATTTTCGGGGAAACACGGTATATGTCAGAGATAATGGGGACCTGAACTGGGGGCCCCCTATCAGCCAAGGGGAGAACTCCAACTCCAGAGGATATGCGCCATATACAGTTCCCATGCAAACTAAGCTGTAGGGACATAGGCAGAAGAATTAGTATTATTCAGTCACCACCGTCGCCTCTTGTCCCACAATTCTCTATACACTTCAAAATACAGGAAAACAGTTTTTAATTAAAATAGTTGTCAAAAACTCCTTCTTGGTCTGTATATTGTGTCCCCTGCTGTTATGTACTTGTTACGGTGCCTCCTGCTGAGGGAAGGTAGAGGTGGAATGGGGACGAAGGACCAGGAGAAGGCTGACACCTCCGCCATGCTTGCTGGTAAATTGAAGCCTGCCGTAAGAGAGTGCAGCAGGGGAGGTTGTGTCAGAAGTGGTCACCCGGGTTTCTGTTAGACCAAGGAAAGATAGGTTGCGTGAGATGACTAGGGAAATTTGTTGCATCCAGACCGTGTGTTCCAGAGAAGAGCTGGAATGTGCATTAAAGGGGTTGAGCCGTTGAGTCTAATTGCTGGAGGTTCCCCACTGCTCTTAGATAGGAGTTAGCAAGTCGCTAGAGGGATAGGGCATACTTGCCAACTTTTGAAAGTGGCCATCAGGGAGACTTGAAGGTGCGGCATGCATGTCGCGCAGCCCCAAAAATTTGCAAGACCACACCCTCTTGACAGTGAGCCACATCTCTTCACAAAAGCCACGCCTACTCCACCTAACTGTGCAACAGCTCTGGAAGAAAGCTAAATTAGGGTTTTGGCCATCACCCAGCTTTCCTGGACATTGGATAGTTTATTCAGCATCCAAAAGAGCTGGGAGAAACTGCTAAGCTGTGCATGAATCTAAACCATTACACTGCAGCCAATACTTCTACCATACAGTGACCATAAAGTGGTAGATACCAGTGTACACAGGTTCTACAGACTGTATATTACCTCCATACAGTGACCATAAAGTGGTAAGGTACCAGTGTACACAAGGCTCTTCAGACTTACAATGCCTCCATACAGAGACCATAATAGTGTAGTTAACCGAGTGTACACAGGCTCAACCGACTGTATATTACCTCCATTTTTTTTTTTTTTTTGAGTGGGTGGGGGTTTTAATTTTTTTTTTAACATTTTTGTGGTGGGGTGGGGGACAGGGGTCAGTTACCATGTACACAGCTCTACAGACTGTATATTACCTCCATACAGTGAATAATGGTGTTGTGTTACCAAGGTACACAGGCCTACAGACTTTCATTACCATCCATAGAGTGACCATATATGGTATTTACCAGTGTACACAGCTCTACAGACGGTATATTACCTCCATACAGTGACCATATAGTGGTAATGACCAGTGTACACAGGCTCTGCAGACTGTATATTTAACCTCCATACAGTGTCCATATAGTGGTCAGATACCAATGAACACATTTAAGTGAACGACATGCATTTACATCTGGGGACTCCCAAGACACCTTTATGATTTGAGTTTTTTCCCCTTTCCCTTTTTATTCTCCACCTTCCAACCACCAGATGACTTCCCGCACAACTCATCCCTGCAAAACCGCCCACACAAACATCTTAGTATTTAAATTTTTTTCACATTTCCCTCCCTGGGGCCACCTCTGTACAAACACCCGGGGGGAAAAGGTTGGGAAAGGGTTTATGGGTGATAGGGGGATAAAAAGGGTAAGGTAAGGGGACTATGGGTAAAGGTGCAGTCAAGGGGGAGGTAGGGGACAAAGGGGAAATAGGGGGGGAAGTAGGGGGTGAACTGGAGTGAAGGGGAGGAGGGGACTATCGGGTAATAGGGGGGAAGGTAATGGGGTGATAGCGGTGGATAGGGGAGAGGGAAGGACGGGGGTTTTTAGGTGGAGTGAAGGTAGGGGGGTAAGAGGCTAGGGGGTAATAGGTCATTTAGTGGAAGTGAGGGGGACTATGGGGGTTTTAAGGAGAAGTTATGGTGATGGGTGGAGTATAGGGGAGATGAGAGGACAGGGGTAATGGGTGGAAAGGGGTTATGGGGTAATACTAAGTAAAGGGTGGAGGTGAGGGGACTTGGGGTGTTGGGGTTGGAGTGATAGGTAGATTTAAAGGACATGGGGAAAAGTGCATTAAGTTGGAGTGAGGGGACTATGGGTTTTTAGGGGGAGAAGTTAGGGGGGATAGGTGGATGATAGGGGGAAATAGAGGGGACAGGGGGTAAAAAGTGGGAAGGTAGGGGTAAGCTGGATGATAGGTGGGTGAAGGACAGGTTTAATGGGTGGGAAGGTTAGGGATGAAGGGGGAGGTGGAGGACTATGGGGTATTAGAGGGAAAGGGTTATGGGTGATGAGGGGTTTGTATTTTTTGTTTAATAGGATGCATAACCAGGGGGGGGCGGGGTGAAGAAGAGTACAGACACAGTTTACAATCCCCTTTGGGGGACAGAGGACAATCCCCCTTGAGTTTGGGTTTCGGCTGTGCTCTGTCCCCCCCAGAATCATATTGTGCAGGTTGAACCCGTCCCCTGCACCCCAAAATCAGCCACAGGCATGATCTCGGGGGAGCAGGAGATTTTAGAAATTCATTTTTTTTAATTTTCTTATTTTTTTATACGGGGTTTCCCTTTTGGACTAGTCAACTCATTTTTTGTCGGCCCAAACCCGTTGGAAATTATTTCTTAATAAAATGGTGATAGAGGGCTTTTCGGGGATCATTTTTTTAAAATAAAATTTTTTTTGTGCAATTTTATTTTTTTTTTTCCATTAATTTTTTCAGTTTTATAATGGGGTCTGACAACCCCTTTTTTACAGTGCTTGGGCTTGGTGTCACCAGCATATTTTTGTCACCCCCAAGGGCTGACACTAACTTCTGCACTATTACACCAATCCCTAACGCACCGGGGGTACTGGAAGAGTCGTAACCTCAGAAGGGGGACCCTCAATGTACGGTCCATTTCTGGGGCAGCTGCGGGCGGGTTTTTTTTAGAGGGGGAAGGGACCAGGAAAAGGATCTTCCCATTCTGAAGACACTTCAGCTGTCGGTTTTACCTTGGCTGGTTATGGAAAATGAGAGAACCCCACTTTGTTTAATTTAAAAAAAAAATCATTTATTTATTTAGAAACCTTAAATCGGCAACTCCTGTAATTATTAGGCTTTTTCACAGGGGTTTAAACCGGGGACGTTTCAGTCCGGAATTACCGCGGGAGTCGAAAAATTTAGGGGTGAAAACGCCCCATCATTGGGAAATCCACAGTTCTCATAGAGAACTTGGGATTACGTCTCCCCCCCCTGCTGGGCGATCCCGGGGGGGGAATAATTGACAGTGAATTACTAGGGGCGTAACGCGCCGCTGGTAATGCAAGCAGGGCCGCGAGGTGCCGGCCCCCCGCTCCCCCCCCCCCCCCCCCCCGGCCACACGGCGTAATTTCGGGTGAATTTCACCCTGCATTTAGCCCGGGGAACCAAATCTCCAGTGGATGCCCATGTTTAGGTTGTCATTAAATAAATACATTTTCCCCCCCATTTCACTAAACCCCTGAGGGAAAAAAAGACAGCGCAGCCTAATACATCAAATGGAAGGTCTATTGATACTGGTCCCTTCCCTCTCTAAAAATATCAGCCCCCAGCTGCCCCAGAAGCGGACCATCACATTAGAGGGTTTGCCTTTGATGGTTTCCCCCGCTCTTTCCCCCTACCCCTGGTGCGTTGGGGACTGGGGGAATACTGAAAAAGGGGGTAGGCCACCTTGGGCAACAATAAGCCCGCTTCGACACCAAGCCCAACGATAGTAATGAAGAACATCAGACCCCCATTCTTTCATGGAATTATAGGAAAAAAACACACACAAATTCCAAAAAAACTTTTATTTAAATAAACATCCCTGACACAAGCCCTCTTTAACCATTTCATTTGAAAAAACAACAGGTCCAAGGTTGATCCAACGTAGTCCACCGAATCCAACATAGTCCAAATGGGAATCTGAAGATAAACAAATATTACACACATACATACATATAGGCTGGATACCCTATCCAGTATCCATGAAAGCTAAGTGATATCCGTCGCCCACAGGTACATACAGCTTTCCTTGATAGGAATATCGGGTGCCACCTGTGGGGGATGGAGTTTCACCCAGCTTTCCCGGATGCAGAATAAGCTATTGCCATAGTCAATCACCAGAGTCTGTCCCCTGCAGCCTGTCTCCTGCCCCCTGAGACTGCCAGAGACAGACCGCAGGGACAGAGACAGGGAGCAGAGGGCAACTTCTACCCCTTGTGGCCTGTCTCCCTCCCCGTGCCACCGCCAGATCCAGACCGAAGGGGCAGGAGAAAAGGGCAAGGGGCAGAAGACAAGGGGGAAACTCCTACTCACTTGCACACTAAAACACACACCCCTCCCCCGCACACTCCAATAAACACACCCCTCTCCCGCACATTCAAACACACACACCCCTTCCCTGCACACTCCAATACAAACACCCCTCCCCCGCACACTCAAACACACACACCCCTCTCCCGCACACTCAAACACACACACCCCTCTCCCGCACACTCAAACACACACACCCCTCTCCCGCACATTCAAACACACACCCCTCTCCCGCACACTGAAACACACACACCCCTCTCCCGCACACTCAAACACACACACCCCTCTCCCGCACACTCAAACACACACACCCCTCTCCCGCACATTCAAACACACACACCCCTCTCCCGCACATTCAAACACACACCCCTCTCTCGCACACTCAAACACACACACCCCTCACGCACACTCAAACACACACACCCCTCCCCCCGCACACTCATACACACACACCCCTCTCCCGCACACTCAAACACACACCCCCCTCCCGCACACCCCTCTCCCGCACACTCAAACACACACACCCCTCTCCCGCACATTCAAACACACACCCCTCTCCCGCACACTCAAACACACACACCCCTCTCCCGCACATTCAAACACACACCCCTTTCCCACACACCCCTCTCCCGCACACTCAAACACACACACCCCTCTCCCGCACATTCAAACACACACACCCCTCTCCCACAAAACCCCTCCCCCAACCAAACAAACACACACCCCCCCCACAATCAAACACACACCCCTCTCGCACACTCAAACACACACACCCCTCTCCCGCACATTCAAACACACACCCCTTTCCCACACACCCCTCTCCCGCACACCTCAACACACACACCCCTCTCCCGCACACTCACACACACCCCTCTCCCACACACTCAAACACACCTGCCCCATCCCGCACACTCAAACACACACACCCCTCTCCCACACCCCTCTCCCGCACACTCAAACATACACACCCCTCTCCCGCACACTCAAACACACACACCCCTCTCCCGCACATTCAAACACACACACCCCTCTCCCGCACACTCAAACACACATGCCCCCTCCCGCACACTGAACCACACATGACCCCTCCCGCACCCTCAAACACACACCCCTCCCGCACACGGAAACACACCTGCCCCCTCCCGCACACTGAAAAACACAGACCCCTTTCCCACACACTCAAATACACACACCCCTCTCCCGCACACTGAAACACACAGACCCCTCTCCCACACACTCATATACACACACACTGAGCCACCCCCAACATATACCCTTCCTCTGCACACTCTTATACATACACACAAAACCTTCCCTGCTCTTTTCTTTCCAGTTTCATATGCAGCGGTCATTGGCTTCAGGGCAGCGTCAAAAGACGCTGCCCTGCTGTCGCTTATACAAAGAGCGACTGCTCTTATACACTGAGCAACTGCTCAGCTGCAGGAGGGGGGGTGGGAGGGTGCTCCCATTTGCGGGACTATAAGTATGGGATAGCACGGATGTGAGGCATGGGTTTATGGGCTTACAGGAGTTTGTGCTGCTTGGTCTGTAAGAGATGGATAAAACAACAGTGGGGATGTGCTGAGGGGGCCCAGGGTTGGGAGATTTATTCCCAGCAGCAAGGAGAATCAGGATAGAGCATAATGCTAAGTCCACACAGCATATGCTATATTGTTTGATTAAACACTTCCAAAGCACCTGAAGTTGTGCGGCACCATCATACGTTATCTACAGCATATGTCATACTGCCGTCCAAAATCCAACACAATGTACAGGGCCAATGGCAAATCCGTGCGGGATCCGGCGGAATATACAACATGTAAAGAACCCTTGCTGTATAGACTACATTTGTCAGTGCTGTCTATGCAGCACAGAGGACCGTCAGATTCTCGGTGGATGCGAAATACTGAATCCAACGATATTTCTGTGTTTTGTAGACCTAGCCGAAGGGGATTGTGTGATTGGTTTTGAGAGGAAGGTGTTAATGTTGTGAGGTGGAGAGTGGTGGTCAGATGTGAGGGTAAGGGGATGTCTACACAGCATGCAAAAACTATTGGATTTTCGGTGCTTTTAGGATGCAGCCAGCCCAGAGACTTTAAAGGGGTTTTTCCACAAAGTAAAATTGACGTGGGAAGTTTGTAAATTAAATAATAAACATTTTCACCATTCATCATTATAAAAATTCTGCACCGTTTTTGTTTTTAGCTGCTCCTTTAGTGATCCACTGTTTTACAGCTCGTCTCCAGGGGATACGACCACGGCTGAGAGCTCCTCAGTCCTGGTCGCACATGCTCAGACATCACCTCTCCTCTCAGGCAGCTACCGAGTGTTCAAACCCCCGGAGCTGTCATTCTACTCCTGTCCTCTGTCTCCTTAGTAATTAGTCAAACAGTGCAAATAAATAAAAAAGAAACCTCACTGAGGTCTGTGCATTGATAAAGAGAAAAAAAAAACACAGGTTTGGTTCCTGCAGGGAGTTGAACCTAGGACTCTTGTGCCTGGAGGCAAAAACTTTACCTCTCAGCTACTCACAATGCTTTACATAAACAGACCTTTCTTTGACTACAGAGAGAAAAGACCTGGTGATGTCATCCTGCAGGGTCACATGATATGCAATTCAAACAAATCACACACGCCCCCTTCTGAGCGCTCAGAGCTGCAAGCTGATTCAGGGGAGAAATAGATGGCAAACCCCTAAGAGAAAAAACGACCTGTAGTCTACACAAGTCGTTTTTTCTCTGCTCGTTTTCTTAGCAACATGTTGTATAATACGTCGGCATTTTGAGTTTTGTCGTCGGTTTCTCACACAATCATTTGTTTGGGCCGACGGCAAAAAAACTGTGAAAAAAACTGTGGTTGTGCATTAGAAATTCGGACGTTTTTTGTCCAGTGCTGTGTGAATCCAGCCTAAAACAGATGGGGAGATAAGGAAGCCATTGGCCAGTGTAAGTGTCTAAAGGTTGTCAAGAAGTTTGAGAAATAAGGAGGCAGTGATTACAATTGCAGAATAGTGCATATTGGGGGCTGGTATTAGGAGATTGCATTTCTTGTTCATTTCTGGTACTGAGGGTGCTGTCACACGGAGAACTTTTTTGATGCATTTTTTATGTGTTTTTTTGTGTGTGCGGAAATGCACAGTATTAAAGGGGTTTTGCCACGATGTAATGTTGACGTGGGATCCTCCAAAATAGGTATTTAATCACTTTTCTAAATATATGATTACAAAAAGTGAAGCCTGTGAGAGCTACAGCATTGCTCAGTTCCCTTTAGTTTCCTGAAAGTTTACATTAGACAGGACCAGGACACTGACAGGAGCTGATGTGGCCCTGCTTGCCAGTTTGCACTTCTTATCTGATGACAGGGAACATGAAGGAGCTTGCAAGGGGCTGAGGAGAAAGTGCAGTGTGTGAGGCTGTGTCTTTTGTATAGAGAATCCACTGGTGGTAATGTAATTATTTGGGTAAACATTGCAGACAATCCCTCCTTCCTCGCTCTCTGCTCACCACCCTCCCTCTCCCCATGACTCAGCATGTTTTGTTTATATTCTCTTCTGAGCAGATAAGAGGTAAGGAACTCACTTCATGGCAAAACCCCTTTAATTGCTGTCTATTTCTGCAAAAAAAAAAACATAAAAAAAAAACACACCAAAACATGGAGCATTTTTTTGTGCATTTTTTTAATACTTTTTTGGGGGCAGAAATCCACAGTAATTAATACTGTGCATTTCTGTATAAAAAAAACACAACACAAAACCCTTCAAAAAAAAGCTCCGGAGCGATTTTGGTGCGTTTTTCCGCGCTTTTTTTTTTGTTGCCGAAATGCACAGCATTAATTACAGTGTATTTATTTTAAAAAAATACGCACTGTGTGAAAGCAGCCTTATTCTGTTGTCACACGTTATGTAAATGGCACATCATGAGCCTCACCTGAATGACCAGTGTGCAATAATATATAGCAGAATCAATGCTTCATCAGTGCTACCAAGTGAGAGCAAGGAGGTGGTGAGGGGTGGGGTGTGATGTAGGGGTGGGAGCCATTTAGGCCTCTATGCACAGCAGGAGATGAAGAAAGGACAAGTTATTCCATCAGAGATGCATACCATAAACTATACTCAGCAGAAAGGCCGTGGATCTAGATTGTGTAAGTGAAGGGAATGCTGGGAGTTGTCCCAAAGACATGCATACCATAAATATAACAAGTATGTAACAGCAGGGGGCACCATAACAAATAAACGAAAGCAGGAGGTACAATTACAAGTATATAACAGCAGGGGGCGCCATATCACATGTGTAACATCAGGGGACGCCATGTAAAACAGGGTTTTCTGCCCCATATATCAATGTATTGTAGTGGGTGTATGTCCTTCAGTTTATATAGTCCAGATACTTCTGTACATTTATGGGAAAATGGTGGATGCTCAGTAAAATTTAGGAAATATATTTATATTATATCAAAAAACAACCTGCCTATTCATCTATTCAGCAATTTTTTAAATGTTATAAAAAGAAATTAAAAAGACCCCACAGCAAAACTCCCCGCTGAGATCTCTGGCAGATGTAGACGATTATATCTTTATTAAAACTGATATTTTTTTCATAATTTTATAACACATTTTTGGGGAGTTTTACCTTCTCTGCGTCACTTCACAGAGGAAATGAGAAAACCATGGAGTGTTTGCAGACACCACTAGGGGGAGTTCTCTGTAGACAAGGAAATACAGCTAGGACTGAACTCAGCAGCAGCTCCCCTAGTGGTGGCTGCAGGAAAGGCTATGATTGTGTTCATTAGGAACCAGGCAGATAAATGTGAGGCTGCGGCCTGCGCTAAACTTAATTAGAACTGCAACACTGAGGTTGAATGGGGCCATTGTGGACCCTGTTCTGCTTTAGGCCATTGACTTTGGTATTCCTAAAACAATTTGAAGAATCTTGCGCACTGAAAGGGGTTGTTCATCATGACAGCCCCTTTGTATACTGTAGTCAGCTGACCATCATGATGTGTGTGACTCAGGGTGGCCATACCAATTCCCAGCAATAGTCACTGAAACCACTTTTGATAATTACATTCCTAAAACATATAGAAAAAATACTGAAAAGTGTAGAAAAAAACGAAAAGCAATTTCTGATAAAATGAAGGGACGATGGTTAATACAGAAGCTAAAAAATGTTGTCGGGTGTTATAGAGAAGGGGCAGGGACTGGTCTCCTTATTTGGCTATTCCCACCATGTTAATTAGCTTTAAACATGTAAGCAAAAGTAAATAAAGACTATTACCAAATACATTGCTGTTCTGATTTTGCTTCTCTTCAGAGTTAGAGTAGTTCTTATCTCCTGCTTGTGTACATAAGTTTCCCTAGGTTACCGACCAACTCTTTCTGCTGTGGCCAGAGTGTTGACATCACTCCCTGCTGTGTCTTATCAGCAGCACAGGAGCTTGTTTCTTACTGAAAGACTTTAACCCTATAGAAAACTTTGTAGCCTTCTGCCCTGCTGTTTAAACCCCCCATCACCAATGTCCCTCTAACAGGCTCAGCTAGCAATAGCAGAGCTGAAATGCCAGTCACTGCTGTAGAACCACCCGCAGCCCCAACAGGAAGTTGGCAGTTGAAGCTCTAGAACCGCCCACAGCCTATACAGGAAGTGACAGCATGAAGATGAAGAACCCCCCACAACGTGAACAGGAAGATGGAGCCTGAAGATATAGAACCTAACAGCCTAAACAGGAAGTGGAGGCCTGAAGCTGTAGAACAGTTTTAAAATATATAAGTCATGCACACCATATTGGATAATATAAGGAAGACTGCTGAGGCGTAAGGCTCTTTATACACTGCACATAAAAACTTCTGTTTTTTCAGTTTTTTTCGTTTTCTAAAAACGCTGGAAAAACGACTGTAATCATCTCCCATAGACTCTATTGTAAGAACGTGCCGCTGTCTACACTGAGCTTCTTTTTTCTGCTCGTTTTTTTACAGGTCGTATTTTGCAACATGTTCTAAAAAACGCCAGAACAGACATTTTACTACAGGAGTCTATGGAAAGCGTAGGACGTTTTTTGGCGCGTTTTCTGCCGCAATTTTTCAATGAAAACCCTCCCAGGAGACCCAAGTCCCACCTATAGTGGGTGTAACAAAGGTTATATATTATCAAATCTGCATACAAGTGTCTGATGTCTCCTTGTCTGTACCTTTTGTAATAAAATGATCATGCTTTGGCCGCTAACGATTTTTGCGCAATTCATATTTTTTTCGCTAAAAATCCGTTTTTCACAGGTTTTGGCGTCAGAATCTGTTTTTTTTTAACAGATTTTGATGCTAAAATCCTTTCAAATTTTGACGCTAATAACGTTATCTCGCTTCTGACGCTAAAATAAGTTTTTTTATGGATTTTGGCGCATTAATCCGTTTTTTTACGGTTTTTGGCACTAAAATAATTTTTTTAACAGATTTTGGCACTAATAACGTTATCTCGCTTCTGACGCCAAAAATACGTTTTTTTTTACGGATTTTGGGGCAAGAATCCTTTTTTTTACGTTTTTTTGGCACTAAAAATATTTATTTTTAAAGATTTTGGCGCTAACAACGTTATCTCGCCTCTGACGCCAAAAATACGTTATTTTACGGATTTTGGCGCAATCCGTTTTTTTACGTTTTTGGCACTAAAATAATTTTTTTTACAGATTTTGGCGCTAATAAAATGATCTAGCTTTTGACACCAAAAAATAGTTTTTTTTACGGATTTTGGCGCCAGAATCCGTTTTTTTACCGCGCCTATCTAACTATCTACCGGATGTGTTCCGGATCCCTCTTGCTGGCTCTAGCTCACACCGCCTTATACGGATCTCCCCCCCACCCATAGCCGCTATTATACCTCATCTACTCTATTTACTGCTGCTACCGTTACTTAAATATCACTGCAAATAATAATCCCTGTTAAAACATAACCTTTACTTAGATTGTCTAAAATAGTATCTAAACACCCCTATAATTAACACCACATACCTGGATGATAAATTTCATACCGTACTATCCGTCAGTGGAGTAATCGCCCTGATAAAGAGGCGCTCCGCTTTATTGACAGACCGTATCACAAAATCGTGCATAAACACCTTTATAAACCAGGGTTTTCCCAACGCGTTTCCCCATGTAATTTCTGGGTTCATCAGGGATTCAAAAACTCTTACTGTGGAACAAGATTACACTATATACAACGCATAACCGCAACTCATACAAACACCATTAAGGTTAGATAGATAAACTGATACTTTGCTTGAGTGCGCTAGTATAAACACGATGGTCCTGCATCCTCTGGTATGTTGGCACCCAAGATAGTAGGGATACAGAGCAGAATTATCCCTGCATCCCTTAAATATCCTAAACAGGACAGATATGTTCCTCCAACCCCCTCAATTACATATCGGAGAGGTAGATCCATCAAAGATAGACTGATCCATAGTCATTATGCACCAATACCTCCTCAGGGCACTTGGTTAGAAAGGAGACCGATAGGTATGTTTAAATGTGGACAGAGATGTGTAGCCTGCCCCTACATACAACAAACAAAACCTTTACAAGTGCCTCAATGGCAAACAATTCTTTATCCGTGATTTTGCCAACTGTAGGACGGAAGGAGTAGTCTATATGTGTACTGCCCCTGCCCACTTAATTAAAATTGGAAAAAAAAAGGAAATTTTCAAAAAAGGTGGGCAACACCTGGGGGTTA
>JAODAL010022321.1:0-65001 GCA_025379985.1 Phyllomedusa bahiana | reverse complement strand
TTTTAATTTGGTTGGTTATGAAAAATGGGGGAGGGTTCGTGTTTTTTATTCAATTTTAATATTAATAACGTTTTTCCATCTTTTCAATGCATACTAAAAAATATGGATATTGGACCCTTCCCATCCTAAAAATAACAGTTCACAGTTACCCCATATGCAGATCATCAAATTAAAGGATCCACTTTTGATGATAATCTGGCTCTCTGGAGTGTCGACACCAGCTCTACTTTTAGAGAGTGTCAACACCAGCTCTACTGTTCCGGGAGTGTTCACATCAGCTCTACTATTCCATTGTGTCCACATTAGCTCTGCTGTTATAAAATGTTTACACCATCTCTGCTGTTCCAGTGTCCACACCAGCTCTACTATTCCAGAGTGTCTTCACCAGGCTATTGTTTCTGAGGTGTCCATACCAACTCTCTACTGTTAGAGAGTGTCCACACCAGCTCTGCTGCTTCAGAGTTTTCCCCTCCAGCTTTGCTGTTCTGGGAAGTATCCACATCAACTCTACTGTTCCAGAGCGTCAGAAAACCAGCTCTATTGTTCTGAATTGTCTACATCATCTGTACTGTTGGAGGGTTTCCACACCAGCTCTACTGTTTCTTAGTGTTTACATCAGCTCTGCTGTTCCAGAATGTCCAGCCAGTACTGTTCCGGATTATACGCGTTGGTTCTACTGTTCCAGAGTATCCACACTGGCTCTACTGTTTCAGATGTCCCCACTGTTTCTGTTGCAGAAGTCCATACTGGCTCTGTTGCTCCAGAGTCTCCCACATCTTTTCTGTGAGGAAAGTAACCCTTTAAAAAAATAGGTGGTCTTTATATGTGTACCTACTGCTTTACTGTTTTATTAATTTGATTTTTTTTTATATAGAACCCCCCCCCCATCCCATTGTGGTTTATTTTTGTATTGAAGGCCTGTATGTTAAGCAGCCCTTGAACTGTCAACTAGGTGTTCAAAACCAATCAGTTTGTAAAGATAGTGTTCAGACTCACATCCTACTGAGAACTGACCAGTGGATATCACTGGGTCAAGGGCCTCACCAGAATATAGGGTACTAAAAGTAATGGCTACATGGGAAAAAAGGCAGATTAATGGGTGGAGTGGCAGCTGTCAATAAGAACAGCTTATTGATGATGTCACTGGTCCTCTTGAGTTCCTTAAAGGGTTTTCCGAATGCCTGCTTTGCAGTGCTGCAGTTCAGCTTGTAGCTTTCTATGACCCGACCATCTCAGATAATGGGGAGGGTCATGCTTCTGGCCATCCTCACTATGCATTTCTATGCGTGCTCTGGAAATAGCTAAGTACACTCGCTGAAAAGCATTCATGGAAAAACCTCATTAAGGTGCTACAACCCTTACATTAAGGGTCTGTTCACACGTACAGTACGGGGCCAGACATGGGGGAGCAGCCCAAGGGGGAGGCCCCTCATGACCCGGCGCGCCATATGTTGCTGGAGTTCATGGGGGCGGAGTCGAGCACGCATCGCGTGGGGCGGGCCCGGCATATAAAGCCGAGTCCCGCGCGGCGCAGTAACAGACGCGTGGTTGGCACCAGAGTTTAAGTCCCACCCTCCCGCCCTGGTAGTGGTAATGTTGGAGCGGAGGGGGGTTTTGGGGCTTGGATGTGTCTTGGCAGTGTCTTTATTCAGAGGGAGCTGGGGGAGGGATTGGAGTGTTGGCTAAGAGCAGCAAAGGATAGGCGTTGCTCAGGATCAAGTACGCGCTGCAATACGCCGGGTGATTTGGGAGTCAACACGTACTCCCAAAGCACAGGGGGACTGGCAGCCTGCCTGCCCCATAGACATTCATTACTCGTGGCACGTAATCGCCGCGAGTGATTGACATGTCATTTCTTTCCCCACACGTACAATATGATCGCATTGTACGTGCGCGGGGGGGGAACGAGGTGTAATCCATAGTCCTCTATGAGAACTATGGATTACCGTAATTGCGGCGTGCATCTCGCCTTGTTACCCCGCAAAATGTGCGCCCAATTTTTCGGGGTGGGGAAATTCCAACCTTTAAAAATAATTGGGTTTTGAAGGTGAAGAAAAAACAGGGTACCCTTTTAGAGGTAACTGAAAAATATTTTATGGGGAGCTTTCGAGAGAACTAGCTCCCTTCTTCAGACATGATGATATCAAGAAATTAAAATTCACAGGCTTTTTATAACACAAGACATGGACCTTAAAAGGATCTTAGAATTTTTTTAAACATAACAAAATGCAATTAAGCAAACAAGTCATTTAAAACAGGTCAAACAATTAACTATTGGAAACTTGTGGGGCATGAAAGAGGGGTCAGTAAATCTGGTCTTATCTCACACCCATCACGTGAAATTTGTGGCCCTCACAGTTCACATATAGTTTTCATAAAGCTGCAGGATTTTTAAAAACCCATTTTGCAGAGTCTGAAATTTTTGCATTAATTTTTTCCCATTCCCTTCCCTTCCCTCTGCTTTTAAAAGTGTCCCATTAAACCACAATCTTCGATTTTTCAATCAGTGGCCCTTCTGGGATGTGTTGTGCCATGGAAGATCATTTGACTTCAGGGGCAAAACTTTTAGGGGGACCACTTTTTGAAGAAAAAGGGGAGGAAGGAATGGGAATTTAAAATTTAATGAAAAATTTCAGATCTGCAAAATGGGAAAATATCCATGCTAGCTTTAGCAAACTAAAAGTGAATGTGATGGCCACAAATTACCGTGGGGCTGTGAGATAAGAGGGCAGATTTACTGCCCCCTTGTCATGCCTCACAATTTCCAGATAGTTAATTTTTAAAAAAAACTGTTTAATTGACTTGTTTGCTTATATTGCATTTTGTTATGTTTTAAGAATTTAAGACCTTTGAAGGGCCTGTCTTGTGTGTAAAAAAGCCTTTTGAATTTTCAATTTCTTTTATATCATCATGTCTGAAGAAGGGAGCTAGTTTCTCTCGAAAGCTCACCATCAAATATACTCAGTTACCCCTCTAAAGGTATCGCCTGATTTCTTCACTCTTCTACTACTTTCTATGGCTAACACGGTACAACATTATACTACTATAATTGGATTTCACATTTGATAACCAACATCATTACAATATTCACATGCTGAATATTGCATGGTAATAAATAGCAATAAATGTCTCTAGAAATATTTGCTTCTTAACAGCCGACTACCCAGAACCGCAGATGAGCATGTATTATATCTGATGTATGGACATTGTTGCTGCTTGTGTGTCCTGGAGTTACAACACAATTCCATTTGTTTCAGTTGAGATCAGTTATTAGGAAAAACGGATACTTTCTTTAAATGAGTGCTCTTTATCCAAGACCAAAAATATGAAATTCTCACAGACAATCCACTGCAATGGAAATGTTTTGTCATGTCTTCCCATACATTGCAGTTTACCAAGGCGTAGTTAAGTGTGAAATCTGATATTCCCTCAATGAGTTCTCACTGAAGTGTTAGCAATATTATCCTTTTCACTTGTTCTGCCATAGACTTGCCACTACTGCTAGAAAAGGCAGCGCTCCAAAAGAACTGCATCCAACACCCACACATATGTGCACACTGCACTGCTTGGAAAAAACCATTCTCATAAAATTAAATGGAGAATAAGCTCATTTTGATTATCCGCTTGCCAAAATCTAATGAAAAGCTAAAAGCAGAAATGAGCTTTTATTGCTTGTGAAACATGCAGAATATCCAACGCATGTAACTCATTTTAATTTGCTAGCAAATTATACTCAGAAAAAAAAGACAGAACACTGTAGAAACCTAAATACTTCTGCTAAAATTGGCTGCCTGTTACAAAGCGAAAAGGTGGGATTTCAGCGAGGGGAGCTGTTCTTGTGGAATGTCTTAGACATGCAGGTATAAACTGTCTCTAGGTGTAGATTTATCTAACTATGCACAGAAATCAACAATGGCTGTATAGCAGTCAATTACTATTTTCTATGTGGTGCTGTTCAGCTGAACCGTAGAATCGAAGTACTACTTAAAGGGACACTACCATCAAAATTTTTCTTTTCACATATTGGCAAGCAATATTTTACTATTATATGGATTTTTTTTATTTATTGGGTGGTTCTCAACATGACTTTCTGTGACTTCCCTTATGTGATCTCCATTGACTAAGCAGTGAAAGTATTGCTTGATGGTACTTATTTGTGGTCAGCGCTGGCCTGAGAAGTGTAAATAGTATCAACAGTGAAGAAATCCCTCTCCATAGAAAAATATGACCCTATTTTCCTTTCATGTATTACTGTGATCTACAGTGTGTGCAGAATTATTAGGCAAGTTGTATTTGAGAGGATTATTTTTTTTCATGAACACAAACTTTTGTGCTCAATCAACCCAAAAGACTCAGAAAATATCAAAGTTAATTTTTTTTTGTAGTTGGAGTGGGTTTTTTTTTTTTAGATTTGGCTTCTTAGGAGGATATCTGTTTGTGCAGTAAACTATTCTGTGCAGAATGTATTGGGCAACTTAATATAAACCAAAACATATACCCATTCTCACTTCTTCTTTTCACCAGGTAAACCAATATAACAACAGACAATTTAGAGATAAACATTTCTGACATTCAAAAACAAAACTAAATCAGTGACAAATCTAGCCACCTTTCTTTACGATGACACTCAAAAGCCTTCCATCCATAGATTCTGTCAGTTGCTTGATTGCGTGGAGCAGCCACCACAGCCTCTCAGACACTGTTCAGAGAGGTGGACTGTTTTCCTTTCCTTGTAAAATCTCACATTTTAGGAGGGACCCCCGGGTTTTCTCTTTGGGGTTCAGATCAGGTGAAACAACGTGGTCGGTGTAAATTATTTTTCCTTATTTCAGACCTTTTATTTGGCCAGCCACCTGTGGAGTATTTGGTGCATGTGATGGAGCATTGTCCTACATGAAAATCATGGTTTTTCTTGAACAAAAAACCGACTTCTTCCTGTTCCACTGCTTGAAGAAATTTGTCTTCCAGAAACTGGCAGTAGGTCTGGGAGTTGAGCTTCACTCCATCCTCAACCCGAAAAGGTCCCACATGTTCATCTTTGATACCAGCCCATACCAGTACCCCACCTCCACCTTGCTGGCGTCTGAGTCGAAGTGGAGCTCTCTGCCCTTTACTGATGCAGCCCCTCAGTCCCATCCCTCTTGGCCCAACATCAAGAGTCACTCTCATTTTATCAGTCCATAAAACTTTAAAAAATCAGTCTTAAGATATTTCTTGGCCCAGTCTTGACGTTTTTCAGCCTTCATTACCTTGGCCATGTCCCTGAGTATCGGACACCTTGTGCTTTTTGATACTCCAGTAATGTTGAAGCTCTGAAATATGGCAAAACTGGTGGCTAATGGCATCTTGGCAGCTTCATGCTTGATTTTCCTCAATTCATGGGTAGTTATTTTGCGCCTTTTTTTTCAATCGCTTCTTGAGACCCCATTGGCTATTTGCCATGAACGCTTTTTATTGTTCGGTGATCACGCTTCAAAAAATTTGGCAATTTCAAGGACTGCTGCACCCCTCTGCAAGACATCTTTCCCAAATTTCTTGACTTTTCAGGAGTCCCTCAATCTTTCTTCTGACCCATTTTGCAAAAGGAAAGGAAGTTGCCTAATAATTAAGCACACCGTATATAGGGTGATGATGTCATTAGACCACACCCCTCCTCATTACAGAGATGCACATCACCTGATTTACTTAATTGGTTTGTTGGCTTTCAAGCCTATACAGCTTGGAGTAGGACAACATGTATAAAAAGGATGATGTGATCAAAATACTCTTTTGCCTAATAATTCTGCACACAGTGTAGTATAATCTTATCTAACCCTGTGGAGAGAACAACAGAGCAATCATTATGTCATTACCTACTATTTGTAATGAGCCTATATACAGATAAGTAGCAGCTGAAGTAAAGTGACAGTGTGCCCTGCCATACAGACGTTTTCTCTCACAGCCACAGAAGGACAATGTTTTATATGTAATTTGTAATTGCATAGGGCTGCTGAAATAGAAAAAAAACATATTGTCAAAAACTCTAAAAAAAATTCATTTTCCAGGAATACTGGTTTTAACAGAAATACTCCTTTCTGACAGCAGTGTCCTTTTAAAGAATGGTTTTAAGTAGTTTATATATGGATCTATAAAGGGTGGTGGAAATAATATCCCTAGGTTCCTTTCCAATGTTTCTAAATTATCATCATGACATAGTCTGGAATACATGCTAATAGACATGCATTACAAGTGTTAGGCTGGAGTACCCTGATTACAAATGCCCACAAAATTTAAAATACAACTGATCAGAAAGTTACCCACTTTATTTATTAGCTTCCATGAATTTATCTGCTGCTTACTTGTGACTGTGCCATGATGTGAAACTATTAGGCCTCGTTCACACGGCTTATTTCGGGAACGATTTACAACGGATTGCGCATGTAAATACGTTCCGAAATCAGTTTTAAAATCAGTTGCAAATAAGTGCCACTAAGTGTGGCCCCGTATTTGTAACTGATTTCGCGACGGATTCACCATCTCCATTCATTGTAGGATGGTGAATACGTCCGTATAATAAATGACATTGCACATTTGTTTTTACCGTCCGGATTGCCGTCGTCATTCCGCGGCGGCAATCCGCACGGGAAATACGCCGTCGTTTTGTGAAACGACGGACGCGTATTTTCTATTGAAATTCAATATAAAATAGGCTGTGACTTATTTCAGGACTGATTTGCCGACGGATTGACGATCGTCAATCCGTCGGCAAATACGCGGCGAAATAAGCCGTGTGAACGAGGCCTTATTGTTAGAACTTGAGCTCATGGTTATTTTTCCAATCAATTAGTTAGAACAAAGTAATTCCCAAAAAGACAAAAAATACAGCAGCACCAGCTGCCACTAAAACCCATACCAACATTAAAGTCCTGAAACATTGCATTACTGCTAGCTTTTCTACAAGTATACAATTGAGGTGCTCAGTGCAAAAATTGATCAAGTTGTATATGCCCACCTACCATGTCAAGGTAACCTTATCAGGCAGGTCCCTAATGATAGAGTTGCCTCTATGTGGGGCTTAAGGCTCCAAATCACAATTTAAAAAGCACCCAGGAAAAATGGGTGGAAAGGGACCTGTCTGAGGTTACCTTGATGTGGTAGGTGGGCATACACAACTTTTTCAATTTGTGCACTAAAAACCTCCACTTTATACTGTTAGAAAAACTAGCAGTAACGTGCTGCTCTAATGATCATATCATTATGATATGCTTGAAGATACCCAGTCTGACTGTAATACTGTAATGGAAAATGCATCCACTTCAGGGCAGTGTTCTTGTCCCAAAGAAATTACTGCAATGTATATACAGTTGAAACCAGAAACCAGAAGTTTACATACACTATATAAAAAGACACATATTAATGGTTTTTTCTCTATCTGACATGAAATAAGGAATAAACCTTAACCTTTTAGGTTATTAGGAGTACACCATAAATTATTTATATTTGCCAAATGCCAAAATAATGAGAGAGAGAATTTTTAAGGCATTTTTATTATTTTATATGTTTACTAAGTTTACGATGCCTTTAAACAATTTGGGACAGCCCATATGATTGTGATATGTCTTTGGGGAACTTCTGATAGGTTTTATTGGCAACATTCCTGAGTTAATTATGATACAGCTGGTGAATTTTTTTTAAAGCACACCAGAAACACCACTGCTTCTGTATGTTAACTGTCATGGGAATAGTATAAAGAAATCAGACCAGATACCAGGAAATGAATTGTGGACTTGCACAAGTTGGGTTCATCCATTGGTGTCAATTTCCGATCTAAAGGTGCCTCGTTTATCTGTAAAAAAAACAATTTTATGCAAGTACATGAACAAGTTGGGAATGTCAGCCATCATTCTGCTAGGGAGGAGACGGGTTCTGGTGTCTCAGAATATGAACATGCTTTGGTCCGACTGTGCAAATCATCAACCCAAAAACAAAAGCAATAGACCTTGTGAAGTTGGCTGGTAGATGCGGTAAGATTGTGCTATTATCCACATTAGAAACAAGTACGTGTATCAACATGGGCTGAAAGGCCACTCTGCCGTGGAAGAAGCCATTACTCAAAAGAAAATATAAAAGCCAGATTAATGTTTGCAATGCACAAAGAACAAAGACTATATTTTTGGAGACATGTCCTGTGGTCTGACAGATACCTAAAATTTGCACTCTTTGGCCTAGTGACCATCGTTACATCTTGGAGAAATGAAACCACCATCACCAATGTGAAACACGGGAGGTGGCAGCATCATGTTGTGGGGTTGTTTTGCTGCAAGGAGGAAAGTGGTGCACTTCACCAAATAGATGGCATCATGAGGAGATTATGAGGCAACACTTGTAGCAACTTCTCAAGACATCGAAAGAAGTTAAAGAACTGGGCAGAAATGGGTCTTCCAATGGACATGGCTGCACAAGATACTGCCAATGGTTACAAAGAGGGACTTAAGGATAAAACAAGTAATGTTTTGGAGTGGCAATCACAAAGCCCTGATCTAATCCATATAGAAAATTTATTGGGTCAAAGTGAAAAGCAGGTGTGAGAAAGGGCGACATACAAACATGGCTGTGTTACACCGAGTTCTTGTCAAGAGGAAATGGGCCAAAATTCACGTGAGTAGCTTGTGGAAGAGATATTCAAAACGTTTGACCAAAGTCGTACAGTTAAAGGGAATAGATACCAAATGACTAATGAAATGTATGTAAACTTTTGACTTGCGAAAGTAATACAAATTGCCTTTAAATTCTCTCTCTTCTTATTTCTGGCATTATAGGCAAATAGTAATAATTTTGGTATATCCTAATTTGACACTAAACATGGGTAAGGTTTATTCTGATGTTCATTATCAGCTTGTGGAGGATGCATACATATGTATCTTTTTATATAGTGTATGTAAACTTCTGGTTTCAACTGTATGTATGTGTGTATATATATCTCAATCCACTACACTGAGTGCAAGACACAGGGGTAAATAGATTCCCTGCAGTATGACCCCAACATACCGCTGTGTGTTACTCTACAGCTCTTTGATGTGGGTGCTGACTGGGTGATTAGCAGGAGCTGGTGAGCAGGTGGCGTGGCATTGTTCTCCCCAACTGGTGAGTGTGGGCAAAAATATCCTCTACAGTTTAAACAATTAGGGTGCGTTTCCACGGTTTACCCGACCAGTATTTGTCCTGTTTTGCGGCCGACCCCACGGCCGCGGGGGGATGGACTTTTCTTCCAGCGATGAGCGGAAGGAAAAGCTCTCCCCTTCACAATTCATAAGCACTGATTCCATCCGAAAAGCGACGGAAGATTGTGATTGTAGAATGTTCTTGCTGGAACGGACGTGGGCGGAAAAAAAACTGCGGAGGGAAAACCCATGCATGTGGGTACTGCTGCGTGGGTTTTCATAGAGCAACCATAGGGGCTAATTTTCGGCCGGTTTTTCAGGCGGTCTGCAAAACCGCAAAACCGTCGAAAAAACCAGCCGAAAATCCCGTGCAGTGTGGACATGCCTTATGGTGTCATGTTCACCTCCTCTTCTGGCCCACGCATATAACTGCTTTAGTGTGTCATGTGGCCATGGCAGTGGTATATTGGTTACAGACCAACAAAGGAAACACTTAGACATAGTACATATTAGATGTCTGACAATGGCTGAATATAAATTCACCCCCACAGAATGACAGTTTAACTATATAGATTGCTGACTTTAGTATGTCTAAATTTGACAGTGATCATTCAGTGCTGTGTTTGTGTCAATAATTTTTTTAATATTTATAATATTTATAATATTATTTTGGAGACTGTGTTTTAGCAATGAATTTTCAGCTTAGTTTCCAAAATGACAGGATATTGTGCACATATACAGTAGGAATCACAACAAGGCTTACATGCTAATACAGTCTTTCTACATTTTTTTTTTTGACACTTTTGCTGGTGTTTTCTCCATGTTTGAGCTTTAAATTGGTTTATACAAATATAGTTTGATAATGTAAATGCAAAGTGTTAGAGTGCCCCCTGGCTGTGCAAGGAATTAAATATTGCAATCATATCATCACGACGAGCAAACAGAACAGATTGTAAACTTCTGGTCATGATGACCCTTTGTTATTAATCCAGACACGCATCTTGGCTCCTTATTTTGGTTTATTTTACTAGGTTGTTCTACATGTAAAACTTAGCAAATGAAAGTGAAAGCGATGTGCCCTGCATTAAATATTAAATATCTTACAAACATTCTCACATAGGAATAAAGCTATATAATGTGTCAATTCTAAGCAGCAATCATTGCTTTGCTGTTTTTTGTTTGTTTTTTTGCTTCGTCTCTTCTGATGTTCTGTTACCATAGCTTCCAATTTATAGAGATGTAAAAACAGATAGGAGAATACTGATTGCTATGTAAAACTATCTTTTCCAGGAGCCATCAGTCCTAATTCCTTGCAGTTCAGCAAGTCTGCATTTACACCTAACTGAGTTGCCCACCTAAATAAAAAAAAAATAAAAAAAAAAACAAAAAAATAAAAAAAAAAAATAAAAAAATAAATTAAAAAAAAAAACAAACATACAGAGAAAAAAAAACAATAAAAAATAAAAAATATAAAAAAAAAAAAAAAAATGAAAAAAAAAAAAAAGAATGAAAAAAAAAACAGTGGTCATTAACTGGCAAGTTGGCCATCCACATTACCACTACATTGCCTACTATTCTTGCTTGTGCCACAAATTAAAATTCTAATTCTCTGGCGGTTTACTATGTGTCACTAAGCACAAGAGGCGCTGATTTATGTAGCGGTCAGTCAGCTATTACTCTACATAGTTTACCCTTCGGCAAAATTGCTCCTGTCAGGACTGACCAGTGCCAATGAGTCTGAATATTTGACATGTGGTAATACTTTGCGGTTGGGTCTGTTCCAGTATTAATAGTCTGTATGCACATAGTCTAAGCCTGCTATATGTTACCTAGAGTTACTTAATCTAAAAAAGATCATCTCTACCTGGAGGAGCCGAACTTATAAATGAATTGACTCCCCATTCCATTATGTGGTCTCTAAAACTTAACTTTATCTGTAAACCTCCTGGAATGCCTTTGATTGATACGCACCTAATATCTATCTTCTGCTTAATCTCGTCACACAAACCTCCCGTATTTTTATATTTGGGTTTCTCCAACTCTATGAGATAATTGCCCTTAATGAAAGTATCAGACTATTTCCTAATGAAATAATATTTTATTGGAAAACTACTCTGTTGATTTTTCTGGTTTCTGTGCAGCATTTGACTCTATAGATCCCCAACCCTACTTTAGTATGTTTCCCTCTATTGGTGTTCTCACCACGATGTTTCACAAAGGCATGCCCTCATCAGCCGCTTCATGGCTTTTCCCGACTTCCTGGCTAGTGGTCGTGGGTCCGCTCTACAGCATTGATACCTAATTTTTAAAGTGTGCCTATTACTAGCTGGTGTGTTAGAGCGGACATTGGTATTTGGAGGGATTTTGTCCATCAAAAAAATTGGTATTGCATTGGATTAGTGTGGTCCAAAATGGAAAAAAAAATATGATAGCTAGATAATCCCGCTTGCAGCTGCTTGGAGCTCTTGGTGAGTTTTTAGTTTCTTGGAACTCAACTGTTCTCAACTTATCGGCCTTTGCTGTTTATGTAGTTAGATAAATTCCCATTACCCCATATGGATAGTGCAGTCATTCTTTTTGTGTTCTGTATTGGTGTCGGATGATTGGTGAGCCTGACTGGAACCAGGCCCACTGTCCTGCCTGCTTGACGTGCTGCCTAGGCGGCAGAACGGCAATGGGCGACAGTCCCTGCGCTACTAGAGTGCTGGGGCCGTCAGGGAGGTTGGGATTAGTCAGACAGTCCGTGTTGTGTCAATAACAAATCAGGAACGCCCAAGCCAAAAATCAGAACCAGAGGGATAAACGTAAACAAGCCGAGGTCAAAAAACACGGGAGACGGGTGCGAGGTACAATCGTGAGAAGCATGACATGGGTCAGGAAACAGCCGAGGTCAGGTACACCAGAGAAGCACATACAATACACAGAACAAGTAATCAGTCAGCCAGGAATATCGCAGGAGCGAGCACTTAGCTAGCGAGGGGAGTTTAATGGGATTCCCGGTTCACCGCACCTGTAGCTGATTGGAGCGGCCTCCAGGTCCTCCCCATGGGTGGTGCGGTACAACCCACTGTCCAGAGTGGCTGGACCTCTGTCCATCACAGAGCTACCAGGCAGATTGGTGTTTCAGGGGGGCGTACGCTGATCAGCTGCAGCAGAAATTGCTCCCTGCAAGCCTAGGCCGCCCAGCCCTGACAATAAAAGTGAAGTTTTAATGATATATGAAATTTAGAGACAGTGGAAGTGGGTTGAAATGTATATTTAGTCCAGCAAATAAACAAATATTGCTATTAGGAGATGGGAATTGTTCTACGAAGTGGTACTTAGTTTAGAATTTAGGAAAACATTCGGTTGGACTGATAACAAAGGGCGACTGGATGAACGGGTTTACAGCCTGTTTTCTGGTATCCCGCGCCTCACCAGGCCCAGATTCCGCGGCGATGTTAGGCGCAGCGTTCGCCACTTTCGGCTGCGCCTACATGAAGGGGCGTGCAGATGGGGCCGGGGTCTGTAGTGGGCGCGGTGTGGGCGTTCGGGGTGGGAGCGGCGGGGGGCGCTTCAAAAACTTCCAAGGCATGTCGATGCGCGGGTCGGCAAGGGAGGCGCTTTGCAGCGCTCGCCAGCTCTGACAGGCAGACCTGGTTGTTCTGGTCTAAATGAATCCGGCGGAGGCGTAGTGACGCGAGAAACATAACATGAGAGGAACATATAGAAGATCGCAAGAGAAAATCTCGCTCTCAGGCTCGTGCGGCATCGAGTATGATTCCAAAAATATCGCCTTTATTAGTGTGTAAAAACATTTTCAAAAAAAAGAGCTAAACCTTCCAAAAAAATAAAAAATAAAAAAGATCACTTTCCAAAAATCGTAGAATGGCGCAACAATCTTGAATTTGGATATTGGAAATCGTAAATTCAAATTCTGTAAGCTCTTATCATTGGTCGACAGGAAACCAGCCAATCAGATTAGGAGCGACAGTGTTCCCATTAAAAACCTAGGGAGTAAGTAGTTGACAATCAAATTAAAAGGCGGGAAAGTTCAAAAATACAGTAAAAAGGCAGAAAAAAGTGATTGTGTTGCGGCTAGCGGGGGGCTAGGCAATCCTGGGCCAATAGAATAGGAGCGAAGGGACCCATTATAACCTATGGAGAATTATTGACCAACCAAATTCAAAGGCGGGATAGTTCAAAATATATGTTTTAATAAATGCAGAAAAGAGCTGACTGATTAGCTGAGCTAGGGTGGGCTTGGCTATCTCAGCCAATCAGTAGAGGCGCGAGCTCTTGTCCCATTGTAGTCAATGGAGAGGATCGGGACAATGAAATCTCGGCTTCAGCGCCATGGCAGCCATGGAGTTAGATACTAAAAAAATTATGTTTATTAGGTGTAAAATATCTCTGAAAAAGAGTGAAACTTCTATAAAAATTAAAACAATCAATCCCTAACAATGCGTTTCCTCGCCGAGACCGGAGCTACATAAGGAATTGGGATATAGAGAAATGTCCGGGAAATACAGTAATTCAAATTCGTAATGATCTTCTCATTGGTCGCGTCAGAAACCAACCAATCAGAATAGGAGCGACAGTGTTCCCATTTTATAAGTATGGAGAAGTATGGACCAATGCAAATGAAAATAAGGCGGACAGTTCTAAAATACAGTAAAAAGGCCAGGAAAATGAGGCTGATTGGTTGACGACCAGGCGGCAGATATGAATCCACCGAATCATATGTAGTGCGTCTGTGTTTGGAATGGAGAAAGAAGGGCCGCGATAGAAGGGCGCCTAAAGTTATCATGTTATGGGAATTATTCTAGTACTGTGATTGGTTGGGGGGAAGAGGGGCCCGTCCTGCTTACCAATTGCGGCTGAGCTACCTGCTTCATAGAGTGTATGAGGAAAGGAAATGCAGAGCGAGCTCTGTTTGTGATTGGCTAAGTAAAAAAGAGGCGACGGTTATTATGGAACCATGGTGGAGAACGCGAGCGAGGCTCTTTATGGGTTTTCTAATGCATTCTGTAATAAAAAAAACTGTACGTGCCTGAAATAAAATGATAATACTCCCGAAGTCTTGTACCGATGTGTATATAAAATGATCAATAATATGGGGGTTAACGGAAGAAAAAAATATATATTAATTCAAATAAATTATTTTTATTTCTTTATTTTCGTTACACCCATACTATTGATCATTTGGCTACGAAAAGATAAAGAAATAATGATAAAAATGAAATGTATTGAATTAATTTTTTAAAGATTTGAAGTACTTTATTTCCCGGGCAATTCTCGATATACCATTCCTTATGTAGCGGCCGGGTCACGGTGGACAAACGCATTGTTAGATTTGATTGATTTATGTTTATAGATAGGTTTAAGCTCTTTTTTTCAGATATTATATTATACACTTTAATAAAAACGATTTTTTTTTTAATTCACTCCATGCCGCACGCGCTGAGAGCCAAGATTTTCAGTGTCCACGTACACTCCATTGACTACAATCGGACAAGTAGTCGCGCTCTGATGGCCGAGATAGCCAAAAGCCCCCGCTAGCTCAATCAATCAGCTCTTTTCTGCATTTTTTACTGTATTTTTAACTGTCCCCAGTCTTTGAATTTGATTGGTCAAGATTTCTCCATAAGGTTTTAAATGGTTCACTGCGTCCTATTTATTGCTGGTTTCTGCAACAATGAGAAAGCACTTCACAATTTGAATTACTGTATTTCCGGCAATTATCTATATCCCATTGTCCTGACTGTAGCGCCGTTTAGATTTTTGGAAACGTGGTTTTATTTATGTAATTTCTTTTAGTAGGTTTGAGCTCTTTTTCAGAGAATGTTTTACACATAATCAATAGTGCGATTTTTTTATTTCATACTCCATGCCGCACGGACATCTTTAATGATTTTTCGCTGTTTCCAGCATGTCTCGAATCGGAAAATACATGATTAGGCGCAGTCTGCTACTGTGCCCTAGAGTCCCGAACTGCGCCCCACACACTGGCGAGGCGCGGTGAACTTTTCCCACATGTCTGAGCGTAACCTCCATTCGGTCACGGCGATATTTGGCGCAGCCCCGCACTGCGCCTAAGTCCCGCACTGCGACCCAACAATGGCTCGAGGTGCGGAGGACTTACATCGGCAGGTATGATCGCACTACGTCGGGCGGAGGATCTTAGGGCGTCCCGCATGCGCCTTAAGTCCCGCACTGCGCCCCACACACTGACGAGGCTGCGGCCGGACTTTACATGGTATTTATGAGAACCTCGGAGCACCGACATAAATCGAGGCGCAATTTCGCCAGCACAAACTGGCGGAAACATGCGCTCCGACGTGGCAAGATTCATACATGTCGCCCAAAGTCGAAGTTTGGGGTAATTCGCGGGAACGAAGCGTGTTTTTAATTGATAAAATGGCTGCAAGCACATGGCGTTAGATGGGTAAAGAACTCTGGGAGGAAGAAAGGAACATCCTCAATGACATGTGCAGAGATGAAGCCAATCAGAGACCGGCGGGATTCTGTGACATCACCGCACTATATAAGTCCAGACGCGACACTGGCAGTTCACACTCCTCTCTCTGTGCCGTGCTGTAGCTGCTGCAGCTGCAGTAGCTGAGATCTCACACAAAAGAAATTAATTTTTAGCAGCAATTTTTGGGTGGTGTCACAGCTTTTATCAGAGACTGCTCCTCTTCCGTTCTAATTTTGATTTTGTGGGGTATTGGAATTGAAGTCCAGTGTGGGTCCAATTCTGCTGCACATACATTTTAATGCCATCTGGTCAGTTCTGGAGCACATTGAATATCCAAGGGTTGTCTAAGCCTGTTTTTGCTTTTGTATTCAGTAAAAGAAACAGCGTTTTTACAAGCCACACACCAGTTAATTTTTGGCTGCTCTTTTCTTTTGCGCAATTTATATCCAAGGGTTAATTAAGCGTGTTTGTGCTATTGTAGACAGTAAAAGAAACGGTGTTTTTCCACGCCCAAGACAAAAATTTTCCTGTTGATTCCTGTAGCATAATTTATATCCGAAGGTTAATTAAGCGTGTTTCTGCTTTTGTAGTCAGTAAAATACACAGCGTTTTAACACGCCACATACCAGTTAATTTTTTGCTGTTTATTTCTTTTGCGCAATTTATATCCAAGGGTTAATTAAGCGTGTTTTTGCTATTGTGGTCAGTAAAATAAACAGTGTTTTTCAAAGCCAAAGACGAATTTTATCCTGTAGCATAATTTATATCCAAAGGTTAATTAAGCGTGTTTCTGCTTTTGTAGTCAGTAAAAGAAATGGTGTTTTTCAACGCCAAAGACAAAATTTTTCCTGTTGATTCCTGTAGCATAATTTATATCCGAAGGTTAATTAAGCGTGTTTCTGCTTTTGTAGTCAGTAAAAGAAACGGTGTTTTTCAACGCCAAAGACGAAATTTTTCCTGTTGATTCCTGTAGCATAATTTATATCTGAAGGTTAATTAAGCATGTTTCTGCTTTTGTAGTCAGTAAAATACATGGCGTTTTAACACGCCACATACCAGTTAATTTTTTGCTGCTCATTTCTTTTGCGCAATTTATATCCAAGGGTTAATTAAGCGTGTTTGTGCTATTGTAGTCAGTAAAATAAACAGTGTTTTTCAACGCCAAAGACAAAATTTTTCCTGTAGCATAATTTATATCCGAAGGTTAATTAAGCGTGTTTCTGCTTTTGAAGTCAGTAAAAGAAACAATGTTTTTCAACGGCAAAGACATTTTTCCTGTTGATTCCTGTAGCATAATTTATATCCGAAGGTTAATTAAGCGTGTTTCTGCTTTTGTATTCAGTAAAATACATGGCGTTTTAACACGCCACATACCAGTTAATTTTTTCCTGGTGATTTCTGTAGCGCAATTTATATCCAAGGGTTACCCAAGCTGCTAGTGGGTTCATTTGGAGTCAAATACAGGGTGTGTATTTATCATATACAGATATCTTCATTAAATAGAGTCTGTAAATTTTTGAACAAACAGTATGTCAGACAGAGAGGTGGCAGGCTCTTCACATGCAAGTGGCAAAGGCACAAACATTCCTGGAGCAGGCACAGGTCGCAGCACAGTAAGGGGACATTGCAGCAAGGGTCACTCGGTGAGGCCAGAACTGCCGGTGTCATCTAGCGGCCGTGTGTTGACCAGCAACCCAAGGGTTCTTGATTGGTTGACTAGGTCATCCACTTCCTCCCAGATGACATCTGACAACCCCAGCCAAGAGTCGGTGGGAACATCAGACACAGCCCTTAGTTGGCATGGACCGGGAACAGCTCAGTGGCTCTCACCTGTCGTCAACCCGCCTCTGTCCCGTTGAGTTCCCTCAGCCAGAGAACTAGTATGTGGTCTATGCTCAGTTCCACTATACAGCGAGGATGAACAATTTGAGGAGGACAGTCAGCAGCTACTTGGCAGCGAAGAAATGGGGCCAATATCCCCTGCTTCTTGCAGTAGGTGGCAAAGTATGGATGTGGAGAGTGGCACATGTTGTGAGGGGTCAGCCTCTGCATACCAAGACCGTTGAGGAGGACAGCAGTGAAGATCCAACAACAATCGATGATGATGTAGCCGACCACACTTGGAAGCCGGGTGAAGCAAGGGCTTCATCATCGTCAGGAGAAGAGGGCGTCAGCTTGTGCGTCAGGCAGCGGCGCAGCCAGCAAGTAGGTAGTGTGGCCGTGAGTCAGCAAGGTAGCAGCAGTGCGAGGTCAGGAGCAAAACGGCCATGGGGTAGAAAACCCGCTTCGCAGGTCCAAGAAAGTAGCGGCACAGGGGCTCAGCGAGGCAGCGGCAGTAGTAGTCACTCAGTGCGGATCGTTGGCGGTGAAATCAGCTACTCGGCGGTGTGGCAGTTCTTTGCTAAGACACCAGAGGAGCCGAATATGGGTATATGTAGAATCTGTGGGCAGAAAGTGAAGCGTGGCCAGGGAGCTAATGTTGGCACGAGGACCCTGCTTCAACACATGCAGCATCACCGTCCAGTGGCCTGGGAGAAACGTGGCTCAGATGTGGCAGACCATCCTGCCACCGCAGCAACAGCAGCAGCAGGGCCCAGTGGCATGCATGCATTTCATCCAGTCAAGGCTCCACCACCTCTGAAGAAGGGAGCTGTTTCTCTTTGCCATCATCTCCCGGTCCAGATGCTCCTGCTCCTCGCTACTCATGGCGCCAGCAGTCGTTCAACGAGGCGATTGCAAAGAGACAACAGTATGCGTCGAACCATCCTAAGGTGCAGAAGCTGACCGTGCTCCTGTCCAAGTTGTTGGTACTGTAGTTCCTCCCTTTCCAAATAGTGGACTCTGCACCGTTTCAGAGAATTAATGGCACTGTGCCGAGCCGAGGTGGATGAGTTCCAAGTCGTAATTTCTTTTCCAAAAAGGCAGTACCAGCCCTTCACAAGTATGTAGAACAGAAGGTCGGCCAGTCCTTGAGCTTATCGGTTTGTTCCAAGGTGCACGGCAGCACGGACGTATGGAGCTGTAACTACGGTCAGGCCAGTACATGTCCTTTACGGCCCACTGGGTGAATGTGCTTCCTGCCCAGCCACACCAACAACTTGGACAGGAAAGCGGCACTTTCTTCTCCACGTTGTCAAACTGCTGCTCCTGCACCAATGTCCACCGCCATCTCAGGCTCCACAAGTGCTGCTCCATTATACCACATATGTAGGGCACAGCGGTGTCACGCAGTTCTACACCTGGCTTGCCTCGGCGAGCGAAGTCACACAGGGGAGGAACTGCTCCGCGTCATGCAGCAAGAAATCGATGTGTGGCTTTCTCCGCGCCAACTGCAAATCGAAACCATGGTGACGGACAATGGGAGGAACATGGTGTCCGCGCTGCACCGAGAGGGATGGTCCATGCGCCCTGCATGGCGCACATGTTCAATCTGGTTGTGAAAAGGTTCCTGAAGTCTTCCACCGATCTTCAGAAGACTCTGAAAATGGCCAGGAAACTGTGCATGCACTTCATCCATTCCTACAAAGCCAGGTACACCCTCCTCGAGTTGCAGCGGCAGAATGGCCTCCCCCAACACATGCTGATATGCAATGTTTCCACCCGTTGGAATTCCAGCTTGCACATGTTGGACTGACTGTATGAACAGAGAAAGGCCATTAAAGATTTTTTCATGATCCAGGCGGACAGGAGTACTCCCCTGTGTAACTTTGATGTCAGCCAGTGGCAGCTCATACGTGACCGCTGCCGTTTGCTGAGGCCGTTTGAGGAGGCGATGTTATTTGTCAGTCGCCAGGACTACGGGATGAATAACGTCATTCCACTGCCTCATGTCCTGGAACAGATGCTGAAAAATCTGTCTGGGCAGGGGACTGGAAACGTGGCGACTACATCTCGCGGCCACATGAGTCCGGTGGGGACTGAACTGGAGGAGGAGGTGGAGGACACTGGAGCACAAGCATTGTCTGGGGAAATTAGTGGTTTTTCTACCCAGGTGACAGGAGTGGAGGAGCAGGAGCATCTGGAGGAGGTAAATGGAGATGAGGAAGACAAGGCAGATGACCCGCAAGCACCGTGGCAGTATACAGTGGAGATGGAGACAGGGAGTCCCTCAGAGTCACTTGTGCAGATGGCCCGCAGCATGCTGATTTGCCTGGCTAGTGACAGCCAAATAGTAACCATCCGGCAGAGGGATGACTTCTCGTTCTCCACCCTATTGGAACTTCGCTACCAGTCCAAAATGGGAGCCTTTTTCCCAGCTGCTGAGAGGGAGAACAAACTCAAATACTATAGAGAAATCCTGTGTAGTCAGTTGGCCGCTGCCTATGTGCGGCATCGTCCATCCTCTGACAGGTCTGACCGGGGGGTTCCTCAGCGCTCACGTACCACTGCCGCGGCTGCTGTGGGAAGGTGGGGAGGTAGGAGCAGTACCAGCTCCATCAGCAGCAACCTAAGTCTGGCATCGCTGATGAGCAGCTTCCTTCACCCACCTAGTGAGGAGGGCACTCGCCAGCAGCAGCAGCAACAGGACCTGGAGCAGACCCTAAACCAACAGGTGGTGGCCTACTTGGACAGCACTCTGCCACCCCAGTTAGAAGATCTACTGGGCAGCCAACATGGATGTGTGGCCGCAACTTGCCGAGTTTGCAGTGGAGAAGCTGTCCTGCCCGGCCAGTAGTGTAGCATCAGAGTGGGTGTTCAGTGCGGCGGGGGCCATCGTTACCCAAAGGAGAACCCGCTTGACCACTGGATATGTGGAATGACTGACCTTTGTCAAGATGAATCAGGCATGGATCGGCCAGGATTTCCACACACCAATGCCTTAGGCGTCAGATTACATCAGCCACGACGCCTCACCAAAACTTTGAGAAATTAGATTCAAACTACCTGCCTTAGCCACTATTCTGATGCCGCCACCTGCTTGATGCCACACCATCTGCTGCCAGTTTCTCCATCTGCCTACCACCATCTTTACCAGGGACTGGTATTGCCACCCACCTCCACACTGTGTCATTGTGCCACTCTCTGACCTCATGCTCTTGCTGCTGCCGTGACCTCCACACTGTGTCATTGTCCCACTCTGTGGCCTACTTCTGTTTTTTTGCCACCTCCAGAATGTGATTTTGCCACTGTCTGACCTCATGCTGCTGCTGTGGCTGCTGCCGTGACCTCCACACTCTGTCATTGTGCCACTTTGTGGACTCCTGATGTTGCTGCCACCTCCATACTGTGTGATTGTGCCACTCTGTGGCCTACTCCTGTTTGTGCCACCTCCACTCTCTGACCTCATGCTGCTGCTGCTGTTGATGCCATCACCTCCACACTGTGTCATTGTGCCATTCTATGACCTCATGCTGCTGCTGTGGCTGCTGCCGTGACCTCCACACTCTGTCATTGTGCCACTATGTGGCCTACTCCTGTTTTTGCCACTTCCCGAATGTCATTGTGCCACTGTCTGACCTCATGCTGCTGCTGTGGCTGCTGCCGTGACCGCCACACTCTGTCATTGTGCCACTGTCCCCCAAGCACCCCCAAGCACTGTGGCAGTATACAGTGGAGATGGAGGCAGGGAGTCCTTCAGAATCACTTGCGCACATGGCCCGCAGCATGCTGACAGCCAAATAGTCACCATCCGGCAGAGGGATGACTTCTTGTTCTCCACCCTCTTGGACCCTCACTACCGGTCCAAAATGGGAGCCTTTTTTCCAGCTGCTTAGTGTCCAATGATGTTTTGGCAATGCAAATAGAGTATGGAACAGTCAGTCGTTGAGCGGCAGGGGTCGGCTGACACCCAGCAATCTCATCAGAGATCAAAGCCAGCTCACAGCCATTGTGACTAAATGAATGAAGAACGATGTTGCACCCTGCTCCATACCTGCGATGAGATTTTGGGGTACCAAGCAGTTGCTATGGCAGCCAGGAGCCTAGTGAAGGCTTTTATGGCTGCCATCTTACTGCTCCTTTGACTTCCTGCCACAGACAGGAAGTCAAAGGAGCACCATCCTTTTAAACACCCTTCTGCATTATACACATCGGCCTCTTGTATGAAAACTGTCTAGATCTAAGACTTTCTTTGTTGCCTATAGCAACCAATCAGAGTTTTCTTTTCATTTAAAAAAGTGCTTTAAAAAAAATATAAGGAGAGCCCTGATTGGTTGCTATGGGCAACAAAGTCTTAGACCTAGACAGTTTTCATTCATGTCACTCATAATGCAGAACAGTGTACTGAAAATTGTACCCCCTAATGGTCAAGTACCTCAGGGGGACTGAAAGTATAAGTAAAAAAAAAAAAAAAAAAAAACTACATATTTAGTATCACTGAAATCAAACCAACCTGCAGAATGCAGATAACACATCATTTATATTAAAGAGTGAACATCGTAAAAACATAACCTCCGCAAAAATAGCCGGAAACTATAGGCCGGTAAGCTTAACCTCTGTTGTGGGTAAAATGTTTGAAGGTTTTCGAAGAGATACTATCCTGGACTATCTCACTGAAAATAAATGTAAAACGCCATTCCAGCATGAGTTTATGAAAGATCGGTCCTGTCAAACTAATCTCATCAGCTTCTATGAGGAAGTTAGTTCTAGACTGGATCGGGGTGAGGCACTGGATGTCATATATCTAGATTTTTCTAAAGAAATTGAAACTTTGCCACATAAAAGGTTGGTAAGTAAAATGAGAATGCTTGGACTAGGGGAAAATGTGTGCAAGTGGGTAAGCAACTGGTTCAGTGATAGAAAACAAAGGGTGGTACTTAATGGTATATACTCAGACTGGATCCCTGTTACTAGTGGGGTACCATAGGGCTCAGTATTGGGCCCTATCCTCTTTAATATTTTCATTAATGATCTTACACATGGATTGTACAGTAGAATATCGATCTTTGCAGATAATACTAAGCTCTGTAAAGTAATCAACACAATAGAGGATAATGTGTTATTACAAAGGGATCTGGATAAGTTGGAGTCCTGGGCAGAGAAATGGCAGATGAGATTTAATACAGATAAATGCAAGGTTATGCACATGGGGAGTCAAAATCCATTTCATGATTACATGTTAAATGGAAAAACACTGGGTAAAAGTGACATGGCGAAGGACTTGGTGGACTGAACTGTAGCAGCCAGTGTCAGGCAGCAGCAGCCAAGGCAAATAGGATCATGGGTTGTATTTAAAGGGGCATAGAGGCACATGATGAGAACATTATTCTCCCATTATACAAGTCACTGGTTAGACCACACATGGAATCTTGTGTACAGTTTTGGGCACCAGTTCACAGGAAAGACATTGTGGAGCTTGTACAGGTACAAAGGCGGACAACAAAAATAATAAAAGGTCTGGGTGGACTGCAATACCCAGAAAGATTAGCAAGATTAGGGTTATTTAGTTTAGAGAAAAGATGGCTTTGGGGGGACTAATAAATATGTTTAAATATTTAAGGGTCAATATAGGATGTTTTCAACATTTTTTTAAACCCCGGATTGTATTAAGAACAAGGGGGGCTTTCCTCTACGTTTTGAGGAAAGAAAGTTTTTCATAAACATAGAAAGGGATTTTTTTATTGAAAAGAGCAGTAGCGGGGAAATCTCTGAGGGGAAAATTTGTCATGGTGAATTCAATAAAGAAAAAAAGGGTTGGAGCATTTCAGGGGCGTAATAATATAAAAAATTTATAGTGACTAGGATTCTGGAGAGGGGTCGTTGACCCATGGTTTATTCTGATTGCCAGATTGGGCGGGGGAAGGATTTTTTCCCCAAAAAAGGGACAATTGGCTTTATTTTTCATGGGGGTTCTTGCCTTCCCGGGACCCCCTTTAGCAAAATGGGGCGGATGGAAGTCTGTTTTTTTTGGGCCCATAACAAACAGTAACATGAAAATTAAGTTTGTTTTCACATTCTACCCCACTTAGATTTTTGGGGATTTTTCAGTGCATTATATGGTAAGATCATTGAAACCATTAGTAAGTACATTTTGTCCTGCAAAAAACAAGCACTCATATGTCTATCTAGATATAAATAAAAAAGTTATATCTCGGGGGGGGGTTGAAATGGCCGTGGGGAAGCACATTGTGAGCCCCTCTCGTCCTCGGCTCTCCCAGGTTTTCCCACGCCGAAAATTGGGCAAAAAGCTCCAAAAAAACAGAAGTCCAAGGGCTCCCAGCACCCGGCTCTGCCCAGGGGAAATTGGGACCTTTTTCCGGGGTCAACCCGGAATTTCACCCCCGGCACTGGGCCTCAGGGGCCCGCAAGATGGCCGACGGCACCATCTCTCCCCCGGGTCCCCGGACGGCGCATGCAGCAAAGGGGAAGTAAATCTTCCCACCCCCCCCGAGGCAGCGGGGGATCCTCACCACACCCGGCTCATACCTCTCTGGATGGGGAGACTCCGGGCGCCCGCCCTTCCCCCTGCTGGCCGAGACCCGGGAAAGTGAACACGCCTGCCCCCCAGCACGCGGGGTGAGTAATCTCCACAGCTGATGAGACCCCGGCGCAGCCGGAGCTCCCCTGCTCGGGCCACGAACTTCCCTGTCGCGGCAGCCTGTCTCCTGCTCCCCCCCTTGGGCAGCCTGCAGCGGGGGAAATGCCCCAAAGTTACAAGGGACTTTAAAAAGGGCCTCTGCCTTTCTTGGTGGCCCCCCTCTTCACCTGCGGCCACATGGACACTAGCGCCCCTACAAGATACCCCTCTTCTCCACATGCAGTCGCCTGGGCATTGGCGCCTTCCTCAGCACAGGGGGTTTGCTCTGGGGCCCCGGCCCCCCACATTTTTTGGGGCACTACCCCCCTGAAAGATCATTGGGACCCCTTTAGTGCATTTCCGGGCAGCAACAGGGGGGACGTAACCCTCAGAATTAAAGGGCACCCCACCCAGCAGCACTGTTGGCCCGAGCCCCGACAGCGGGATCCCCCCCCCTGGCCAGGGGGATCTTTTGGGGGGGACGTCCCCCCTCACTCCCTCCCACATTCCCAGGGGGCTCGCTCGGAAAGTGGCCCCGGGCTCCTGGCCCCTCCCCTAGCTCGGTGGGGGCGATTTTTTTCCCCTCTCATTTTCCCTCACCTGCTACCCATATCACCACATACAGGGCCCCCTGCGTCTTAAAAATCTTTCAAAATTTTTCAAGTGCATCCCTTTTCCTACAATGACACCCCACTCCTCTGGGGACAACAACCCGGGTGACTTTAGTGACTTAAAAACAAGCTGCAGTCTTCCCCCCTCGGGGAATGTTTCTCCCATTGTCCGCTCAAATACCGGGGAATTCGCTCCCCCTGCGTCAGACCTGTCTTCCTTGTATACAAAAGGGCCCGATTGGTCAAGCCAGTCCAGATTTTCTACTGCTCTTGTACGTTTTCTATTAAGTGGCGAAACATTGGCTCAACTATTTGCCATACAACAACATTTTGGATGCATTGAAAAACCGGTGGCTAAAAACCTACGTTTTAGGGGCCTCCGGAATCGGTTTCAAATTGTGATCTTTTCACAGTGGCCCGGCATTCAATGCCTTTGGGGTCCACCCCGCGCTCATCGAACTGTACAGGGCTCTGACGCTAAGACCCCTAACCCCCGGGATGACCCCTGGGCCCCAGGGGATGTTGTGTGCAGGGTACATTCTTTGCTATAAAGGAGGACACCCTCTTCAACCCAGCCGGCGGGGGTCTCTGTTTTCCGGGTCCCCATCCAATTCTACGGACGGGGCCCCCCACTCTAGTCAGAGGGCCACTTAAAGCCGCTCTTGGATGTCTTGGGGGAAAAGAACATCCCCTTCCGGGGGAAATATCCCTTCGCGCTACATACCCGCAACCTAAAAAAAACCCTCACAATACGTTCAGTAGGACATTCCAGCGGTGTTAAAGGGATGTCAGATAAAGAATTTGTCCTTTTGGATTGGCCGACTCTTTTTTCCCACCCTCCAAACCTCCCAAGGAAGAGACGTTTGCAGTGGTTTCTACATCACTCAAGCCGCGCCTCCAAGGAGCAATGGGAAGGCCCCACGGGGGGTTTGGGGGGCCTCTGTGGCCGGGTTTGGGCAGCGTTCCCCCCCTTCGAACCCTCCCTGACCCCCCCCTAGGAACTTTTGGGTGGGGGATTCCCACACTTGGAAGGATACCCTCCTTCGGCTTGCCCGGTGGACATTGCGGTCCCTCAATAGTTTGGGGCTACTAGTTATCTTGTTATTTTCCTTTTTTTTAGGTGCCCCGTGTATCCCCTTCATATGCTCATTCAATAGATGCCTGGTTATCATTGTTATTCTTGTTAGGGGTACTAAAAAGACGGTCGGGGGGGGTCCTCATTTTCTCCTGGCAAATACCCTTTCCCACAGTGGGTGGAATCCTGCCTGAGTTCATTAAAACCTCGGCGGTTTCTCTTTCCCCTAAATTTACCTTTTTCCCGGGGAACCGCCCCCAGGACCTTGGTACCTGCTTTTGTGTTTTTGTCTGTGTTCCTTTGTCTTAGTGGTGTGGGTGTGTTGTGTGTTTTTCCCTCCCCCCCCTTTTTTTTTTTTTTTTTTTTTTTTTCCCTTTTCTCTCCTCTCCCCCTTTAGCTGCGGGGTTTTGGGATTTAGCGGCTTTTTTGGTTCGGTGTCAACTGAAACCCCCCTCCATTTTTCCCAACAATGGACCTTCGTTTTCCTCCTTCAATGAAAAGGATGAAACACCGGAGAAGCTTTTGCACAGGCCCTCCCCCCTTTTCATTGCCCCAGGGTCAAATCGTTTTGCCCCCAAGGACCCCTTTTAAAAAGGTAGGAATCCCCCCCAATTCAAGAGTAAATCTACACTTCTGGCACTTTGCTAATTGCCTGAGCCCCCGGTCCGGGGGGGTTCCATAGCCATTCAGGGGTCCCTGGGCACCCCAATTTTGTCAGTTGCACGGGGGCCCCAGGGCCGTACCTCATTTGGTTCTCTCTATCGGTGCGCAGCTGTTCCCATTATCAATGCTTATGCCCCGAAAGTGGGCCAGGCCGCTTTTTTGAATCTTTGGTCGATATTTCTCACCCTTGGTCCAGGGGCTGTTTTAAAATTTTGCGGTGACTTTTAAAGTTACGCTTGATTCCCTTGGATAATCCTCTAGGGAAAACCGCATTAGCTTTTCTCCGTTTTAGGGAAAGGGGAAAAAAGGGCCCTTTTTATTACTCAGCTCTGTGATGCCTGGAGTTCCCGCATCCTTTTGATATGGATTTTCTCGTTCTTTTCCCCCCCTCACGGCTCCATATGATAGACCATATCTGGTAGATTTGCCCTTTCCTATGTTGGTTTGCCTCCATTGGGGAAATTTTTTTGGTCGGCCATGCTCCAGTGTTCTGCTCCCTTTGACTCCCCCGGCACGCGAGAGAGAGTCGGAAATTTGGGGTTTAAAAAAGTCCTTTCTTTTTGGGCACTCTGTTTTTTCAGGACATTGAGAACCCGATCTCCCAATTCTGACCCTCCAGGCCCCCTGACCCCACTCCTAGGGCTACCCAATGGGAGGCATTAAATGTTTTCTCCGGGGGGACTTTATTAAAAAGGCTCCCGGGGTTTAAAAAAAAACAAGGCGGGGCACCCTCAGAAAACTTTCCAGGTTACACTGGAGGCGCTGCACAAAGGGCCCTCTCGCCCCTGGTCCTTTGGGAACTGCAAACTGACGGTTTGAGGTGCGGGTCTTTTTGGAGGCCTCTTTGGGGGTGCTTCTCCCGAAATGCCGCAGTCCCCTTTTTGAAAATTGGTAACAAATTGGGGGGATGTAGCCGGGCATTCGTTCCCAAAAGGCCCAATCCCAGTCCCCTCCATCAAGACCACTTCAATTCCAGGTTCAACTACTTGGGAAAATTTCCCAAACCCTTTTTTTCATTCCTTTCCAAGTTTTTAACCTTTTTAACCCCTTCCCTCCCAACCAACCGGGCGTGTTTCCCGCACCCATCTTTTGGATCCCGGATCCCCCACTCGGTGGGCTGAGGGTTTGGACAACCATTCACTTGTTAGGCTGCAGGCGGTTTTAAGGGTCTCCCAGGGGGAAAACCCGGGCTGGGGTGGCTTTTCGGGACCTTTTATAAAACCCTTCGAGACCCACTTAGCCCAGTGCTTTTGGATGCCTTTAACTCCAACACAGTATACTCACTTCCTTTCTCAAAACACTTTTGCTCATGTTGCTATATTCCCCCAAAAATAGTAAGGACCCTCAATGTTGTGGCAGTACCTCCTTTTTTATTGTTTAAAGTAATCTGAAAATATCCCCGAAGCTGATCGCCAATAGACTCAATCCCCTTTGACTTCGTAAATTCATCCCGGGCCCGGTGGGGTTTGTTCCGGGGGAGAGAGGCCGCGATAAACGCTTTAAAAAATTAGATTTTTTATTACCATGCGCTCTCGCAAGATCCCGCTGGGGGTGCTGTCACTAGATGCGGAGAAGGCTTCGATGCATTCCGTGGCTTTCTGCATCAAAATCTCAGTCATTGGGTCTGGACCCCGGGGTTTCCACCAAGATTTCAGCCCTTTTATCGTGCGCCCCTGCCCGCTTAAGGTCAACGGCGCCTTGTCGCTCCCTTTTCTACTAAATGGGAAACCGACAGGGGTTTTCCCCTATCTCCGTTGCTGATGTTCTGGTGGGGCGAGTCTGATGGGGCCTCGATCAACCCGAAATTAGGGGGGGTTTCTATTGGGGTCAGGAGTATAAATGCCGGGTTTGCCGATGACCTTTTGCCTTCGTTCAATCACATATCTCCCTCCCAGCTTGATGGCCAAACAGAAAACTTTGGGAAAAAGGTCAAGTTTTAAATAAAAACTCTCCAAGTCGAGGTCCTTGGCATTGGAATTACTGCCCCAAGAACGACTCCATACAGTCCAAAAATTTCCTTTTTTAAATGGGGAGAGCGGTTATATTGTATTGGGGGCACATTCTGAAGACTTGTCGAAATCTTTGCTAATAAAAACCCCCTCCCTCTGTTTCGTCAACTAACGGGGCCGGATAGCGGCAGAAAAAAAACTGTCCCGGTTTGGCAGAATTAATCTATTAAAAATGTCCATTCTCCCTAAATTTTTTACCTCTTTCAAAACCCCGTTTTTTGGGAAAAAAAACTTCAAAGTGCTTCCGGTTCATGTGGTCCGCGCGCAGACCGGAATACATATGACACCTTAACAAGGGGTAAGGCCCCGGGGGGACGGGTTGCCCACGTAGATTGTATACCCGGCCTCGGCTTTCTCAGGTTTTTTGCGCTGGGTAATGATGGAGATAAAAAATTATGGGTCCCCTTTTTGGGAGAGGGCCTTGCTCCTCGCAGTGGCGGTTCCCCCTGGACTCCATATTGGGGACGATGTCCTCCTCTTTCTGGTGAAACAAACCCGTTTTCTTATATCTTATGAAACTCCCACACTCTTATAGGGCCGGGGGGGCCCATGTTACCTTTACTGATAACCCGATTTCCCCGGGTGCCTCGCCAAAATATTTTTTGGGTGGGACAAAAAAGGGGTCCCCGCGCCTCTGCCAGTACCCCTGAAAGGGAAATTTAGACCACTTGGCGATATCTTTGGAGGGGAACCCAAATACCCCCCATGCTCTTTTCAGCTTATTTAGCGTCCCATTTCCTGCATAGGATCAAAAACTAAGGGTTTCACTTTTACAGGCCATTATGGCTTTTGAGTTGGCTGTGGTATTTCCCCTAAACACGAACACCTCTGTCATTCTGTATAAATTTTTACTTTTCTGGAGGCCGAGTCTTTCCGTCTTTCTGTTTAAGTGTGAAAAGGGGGGTCTTTCCTTATTTTCCCCCCCCAAAGGGAGCAATGTTTTCAATGACCATAAAGTTTGATGGGCAAGCACCAGGAACCTGCTACAAAATTTTTTTCTCGCTGGTCAGGGCCCCCTGCGCTGCATAAAATTTCCCTTCCCTCAGTTTTGTGCTGGATGTGGAAAGGAAAGGGGGACTAGTCCCATGTTTTTTTGGGATGCGCGTGCTACGCACTTCTGGAAAATCGGTCCCGGAAGTAATTGAGGGAAAATTACTGGGTCCGTCCCAAATACTCCCGGGAAACACTGCTGCCTTCAGATTCCCAATGTCTATTGATAAATTAAAAAAATCTTGCTTAAGATGCCCAGGCGCCGAAAAACTGTGATCCCCCTAAGGGAAATCGAATGCCCCCTTCCATAGACGAATGGTTTGTGGAAATTGGGTTTGTAGGGGAAATGGAGGAGTTTAATTTCCCCAACCCCCCTTGAACAAAAGATAATTCAACAGAACTGGGTGTCGTCCTTTTCCAGAAGTTCCACTGTTTTTCTCCCCTTACTTATTAAACACTGCTCATAAAAAGGAGAGCGCTTTTTTTTCCCCCCCCCCTTCCTCCACCCCCTTTTTTTTTTTTTTTTTTTCTGTATTTTTGTAGGCTTTGTCTTGTTCTGTGTTTTGTGTGGATGGGTTTTTTGAAGTATAACTGTTTCTTTGTGGCGCTCGTCCCGTTTTTTTTGCTATTCATCACGAACTTGATCTATGACCGTTCTATTTGAAAGGACATTTATAATTTCTTTCTCCTTTCTTGTATTGGGTCTATATTGCATCTCATGTTAGGAGGGGCTCCTCATCTTCATTATTATTGATATTTTCAAATGTATGCCCTAATCTGTAGGTCCAGTTTTTCTTATATGTATTTATATTGCATCGTTGTCACCTTAACAGTATCTCTGTTGCCTTCATACTACCATGGCTTTGTGCCTGTAAACATTTGTTGACCATTTCTTTTTTTTATTTTTATGTTTTGCAAATATTTGAATGCCTGATTCTTTGATTTGTTCATTAATAAACTTTCTTGAATTAAAAAAAAAAAAAAAGTTATATCTCTTGGAAGGTGGGGAGAAAGAAGCAAATCTAATGCAAAAAAACCTCCAGAGACTTTATGAAGTTAAGGTTAATCAATGTGATGGAAATACCCCTTTAAGCATACTACTTTTTGTTTTTTCCTACCTCTCTGACCACTTGTTCAGCCTATTATATGCTGGCTCTGCTTATCCTTTTTCCCTTGCTGTTGGGGTTTCTCAGGGATCTCATCTTTTTTTTAAGTAGATTTGGCTTTAAGTACCTTCTGTGCTCGCGCTATCTTAAAATGAATCTTTCAAAAACTATACTGATATTTCTACCATTTATTATCACACCGAAATTTGATGTTTTCACTTTAGTGTGCGGCTACCATAACTTGTAGGCAGCACTTCCACTGTCTTGGGATCATGTTTATTCAGATCTGTTCTTCTTTTCCTATATTCAATACTTTGCACGCTTATTATTATTATTATTATTATTTATTTTAAAGCGCCATTGATTCCAGGGGCGCTGTACATTCAAATACATACATATATCAAACAAGTACAATGATAATAGTGACTGACTTGTTACTGGCACAGGGGGAGTGAGGACCCTGCCCGCGAGGGCTTACAATCTACAGTGGAGGAGTAGAGAGACAGAAGGTGAGAAGGCAGACATGTTTTTGGGGTAGCGCAGTGGCTGCTAGGTTATTGTAGGTTATAGGCAGTCCTGAAGAGATGGGTTTTCAGGTTGCTTTTGAACCTGGGGAAATTGGGGGAGAGTCTGATGTGTTGGGGCAGTGAGTTCCAGAGTGTGGGTGAAGCACGGGAGAAGTCTTGGAGACGGTTGTGTGAGGAGCTTATAAGGGGAGAGCAGAAGAGAAGGTCCTGTGAGGAGCGGAGATTGCGTGTGGGTAGATATCTGGAGATTAAGGCAGAGATGTATGGAGGGGAGAGGTTATGGATAGCCTTATAGGTTAAGGTTAGTAACTTGAAATGAATTCGCTGGGCAATGGGCAGCCAGTGCAGGGATTGGCAGAGGGGAGAGGCAGAGGAGTATCGAGGAGAGGTGGATGAGACAGGCAGCAGAGTTGAGGATGGATTGAAGGGGAGCAAGAGTGCTAGATGGGAGGCCGCAGAGAAGTATGTTGCAGTAGTCAAGGCGAGTGGGCATGGACCAGCAGGTTTGTAGAGTCGAAGTTGAGGAATGAGCGGATGCGAGAGATATTTTTCAGGTGGAGGCGGCAGGCAGAAGAAAGGGCTTGGATGTGTGGTTTGAAGGACATAGCGGAGTCGAAGATTATCCCAAGGCAGCGGACTTGGGGAACAGGTGAGAGTGTATGGCCGTTGAGATAGAGAGATCAGGTGGAGGGATAGAGTGGGACGGTGGGAACATAATAAATTCAGTTTTCTCCACATTTAGTTTTAGGAGACGGGAGGAGAAGAAAGAGGATATGGACAATAGGCAGTCTTGGATCCGGGAGAGAAGAGAGGTGACGTCTGGGCAGGAGATGTAGAGCTGTGTGTCGTCCGCATACAGGTGGTATTGAAAACCATGTGATGCTATGAGCTGACCGAGGCTAAGAGTGTAGAGAGAGAAGAGTAATGGGCCCAGGCCTGACCCCTGGGGGAAACCAGCAGAGAGTGGCCGGGGGGAGGAGGTGGAGCGAGAATGAGAGACGCTGAATGTCCGATCAGAGAGGTACGAGGAGATCCAGGAAAGAGCCAAGTCCGTGATGCCGAGGGAGAAGAGGATTTGTAGCAGGATGGAGTGGTCAACAGTGTCAAAGGCAGAGGACAGGTCTAGAAGGAGAAGTACAGAGTAGTGGCGTGAGGCTTTGGCAGTTAGTAGGTCATTTGTGACCTTGGTTAGGGCAGTTTCGGTAGAGTGGTGGGGTCGGAAACCAGATTGTAGTGGGTCGAGGAGAGAGTTGGAGGAGAGGTGGGAGGACAGCTGAAGATAGACATGCTGCTCGAGGAGTTTGGATGCAAAAGGAAGCAGAGAGATGGGGCGATAGTTGGACAGACAGGAGGGGTCAAGGGATGGTTTTTTGAGGATGGGTGTGATAGTAGAAAAAGAGGAAGGAAAGATGCCAGAGGTTAGCAATAGGTTGAGCAGGTGGGTGAGGGCTGGGGTGATAACAGTACTAAGGTTTGGGATGAGGTGAGATAGCAGTGGGTCAAGATTACAGGTAGTGAGGTTGGATTTGGACAGTAGAGAGGAAAGGTTGTCGTGAGTAACAGTGGGGAAGCAAGATAAGGGGGAAGAGCATTGTACAGATATAGGGGAGGGTGCTGGGGAATGTGGGCTGAAGCCGTTTCTGATGAGGTTGATTTTGTGTAGTAAGTAAATGGCAAAGTCATCTGCAGAACGGAGAGATGGGGGAGGCGAGGAGAGAGTTGAAGGTGTTGAAAAGTTGTCTGGGGTTGTGAGACAGGGAGGATATGAGATTGATGAAGTAATCCTGTTTGGCTGGTGTGAGTGCAGATTTAAATGTATGTAGCGATTGTATAATGTGAAGTCAGCGGTGGAGCGGGTTTTCTTCCAGCGGCGTTCGGCAATTCTGGAAGCTCGCATCAGTTGTTTAGTGGAGGCTGTGTGCCAGGGTTGTCTGTTGAGTTTGCAGGTTTTGTTGTGTGTGAGCGGAGTGTCGGAGTCAAGGGTGAGGATATGGTAGAAAGGCGTGCAAAAGAGTCAGAGAGAGTGCGCGGGTTAAGATTTTGTAGGTTTCTGCGGGGGTGTACTAGATGTAGGACAGGAGGAGCAGTTGGGGTGGAGATGGTGGAAAAGGTAAGCAGATTGTGGTCAGATATAGGGTGGGACAAGTTGGAGAAGTCAGATAGGGGGCAGAGGCGGGTGAAGATGAGGTCTAGTGTATGTCCGTCTTTGTGAGTGGCTCCAGAGGTCCACTGTGAGAGGTTGAAGGAGGAGCAGAGTGAAAGGAGTTTGTTGGAAGCAGGGTGGGGGGTGTCGATTGGGATGTTAAAGTCTCCCATGATAATAGTGGGGATGTCAGTAGAGAGAAAGTGGAGGAGCTAGGAAGCAAAGTGGTCGAGGAAGGCAGTTGCAGGGCCTGGTGGTCGGTAGACAAGAGCCACTTGGAGGTTGGAGAGGGCGTAGATGCGGACAGAGTGCACCTCAAAGGAGGAGAGTGTGAGGGAAGGCAGAGGTGGTTAGGAGGGGACAAAGGAACAAGTGTCAGACAGGAGGAAGCCATGTTTCTGTCAGACCAAGGAAGAGTAAATTTCTTGAGATGAATAAGTCATGTACGTAGGAGAGTTTATTACATACAGACCGTGCATTCCAGAGAGCTCCAGGGAGAGGGATAGGGGGAGCAGGGGTCAGAGGGATGTGCTTCAGGTTGAAGGGGTTAACGGAATTAGAAGTGGTGCATCTGTTAGAAAAGGGAGAGACAATGGTGGGAATGTGCTGGGGGGCCCTTGGTTAGGGGATATGTCCACAGCAGCCAGGAGGAGCAGTGAGAGGGTGAGCAGGTGGGAGTAGGATAGACTGTAGTTTGGCAGGGTTTGTTTGGTGCAGAAGGCATTAACAGTGGGCAAGAGGTTGGTGGCAGCAGACAGGTGAGAGGGTAGAATGCAGGGGGAGATGTAGAGCTCATTGCCCAGCGAGGGTGTTTGGGGATAGGCAGTTAGTGCAAGGAAAGTGGAGATAGAGATAATGGTGGGAAGGAAAAGCATGGTGTGGGATAGGTTAGAAAGCTATGAATGGAAAGGATTAAGTAGCTGTTACCTTGCAATCCTTGTTCAATTCTGCTCAAATTCTGGTTTAATTCACACTTAGAGCGGGAAATTTGAGCAGGGCCACGGTGACCAAAGGCCAAACGTGACTGCAGTGCTTGACTATATACTAACTACCATCCTAAGCAGACTATCAGATGTGAACAAGAAATGGGAGGGGTCGAGCCAGTTAATTAGCAGAGTGGGGGGAGAATAGGAAACGAGATTACAAGGGGAACTGGCAACATGCACACAGCAGGGAATTGGGGTAGAGAAGATGGCAATTGTGATAACAAGTTATGACTATATTACAGATACACATCAAAGGAGAAGCATACATCAAATGCAGGATGGGAGCAGTAGTTGGTCAGAAGGAGAAGCATACATCAAGTGCAGGATGTCAACTGCATGTCAAAAACAACTCCAGAATTCCCCTGTTTCTAACTGTGAAAACAGCTAGAACTCTTAATTGTTCATCTGATTTATTCTTGTCTTACTACAACTCATTACTAATCCCTGTACTAAAGTCTTCTCTATTTCTAGTGTCCACCAATGCCTCTACCCTGTGCACTTGTTGCCTGTTCACTTGAGAATTCAATTTAAACATATTTGTTTGAATCAAAATGCTTTGTGTATTGTAACGCTAAAAATTTTTTGTTATACTATCCCCATAACACTGTCTTTGACTAAATTGACAATATTGCTGACGCGTATGTAGATGAGCAATATTGGCTGCCCAATTATTTTTTTGCTTCTCAAAGATTAGTGAATCAAAGTAATTGAGGATTTGTTACAACCTATAGAGGGCGCAGTGAGCTTTCCAGCTCCTTTCCCATAATGCCTTGTGATAAATTTTACTCTATACAGTATCATCAAACATTAAATCCAATTAAAAGCAGACCTGCTGTCGTTAATTGTAGTAAATCCCCGTGTTTCCTCTTCTGCAGCATCTTTTCTTACCTGGCAAGCTGTCTTGGAGTACCTTAAATTATATCACCCAAGCTTTTCTGTTCCCACAAAACCACTTGGTTTGAATCTAAAAATATTTCTTCCTTTACAGACATCATAGCTGATACTTCTTTCTGTTATAACCATGGTCTATTGATTGCAGAGCGCTGTACATTCAAGGGGGTTACATACATAACATAAGTAAAACAAGTACAATGGTGACAATAGATGACCAACCACTGGTACAGAGGGAGGGATGGCCCTGCCCACAAGGGCTTACAGTCTACAAGTATGTATCAGTTACTGTACATATTAGCATAAGCCCGTGTTCACATAGCTTATTCAAGCCATAATTGCGAGCCGGATCGCGCTCGCAATTCCGGCTTGAATAAGGGACGGGGGCGGGGCGGGGGCGCGGCCGGCCCACCCCATAGACTTACATTATCCACGGCGCGTATTGCGCCTGGATTTAAAGTGGGATGTCACTTTCTCCCCGCCCGGCGGATTCGCCGAGCGGGAAGGAGCGACGGAATCTACTGTTCTCTATGAGAACGGTGGATTACCGTAATTACTGTGACGGATTGGCGCCGTACTGCAGTGCTAATCCGGCGCGCAGTACGGCGCGGATCGGCGCCGAAATAAGCCGTGTAAACGGCCCCCTAAAAGTGGAATTGACCACATTTAAAAAGAACCTGTCACATTGATTCCCTGCTATCTTATCTGCTGATGGGATATTTTGTAACATAATATAATTTAAATCCCTGATTATTGTGGGTTAAGTAATGCAGTGGGCACGGATCAATGATTTAAATCCTCCTTGTATGACATGATCCCTTGCCGATTTTGTACGTTTGCCCACTGACAAAGACGTGAACAGTTTTTAGGGTAGGTTAATTTTAACATTTAAAGATAGAATATCCAAAATAAAATCCAGAAAATCACATTGTATAAATTATATAAATTTATTTGCATTTTGCTGAGAGATATAAGTATTTGATCCCCTACTAACCATTAAGAGTTCTGGCTTCTACAGACCAGTTAGACGCTCCTAATCAACTTGTTACCTGCATTAAAGACAGTGGTCTTAAATAGTCACCTTTATAAAATACTCCTGTCCACAGACTCAATTAATCAGTCAGACTCTAACCTCTACAACATGGGCAAGACCAAAGAACTTTCTAAAGGATGTCAGGGACAAGATAATAGACCTCACAAAGCGGGAAAAGGGGGCTACAAAACCATAAGTAAGACGCTGGGGGGAGAAGGAGACAACTGTTGGTGCAATAGTAAGAAAATGGAAGAAATACAAAATGACTGGCAATCGACATTGATCTGGTGCACCATGCAAAATCTTACCTCGTGGGGTATCCGTGACAATGAGGAAGGTAAGAGATCAAACTCACTCCACTGATGACTTTGCCTTATACAAACAATCACTGCATACATTTAAATCTGCACTCATCTCTGCCAAACAGGATTATTTCACCACTCTGATATCCTCCCTGTCCCACAACCCCAGACAATTATTCAAAACCTTCAACTCTCTTCTCCGTCAACCAGCACCTCCTCCCCCATCCCTCCTTTCAGCAGACAACTTTTGCCATTCACTTCCTTCAGAAGATCAACCACATCAGAGAAAGCTTCAGCCGCATTTCCCACCACCCTCCTCTACCCTTTGCAAACTGCTCTTCCCCCTTAACTTGCTTCCCCACGGTCACTCATGACAAGCCTCCTCTTTACTGTCCAAATCCAACCTCACTACCTGGAGTCTTGATCCACTCCCAAATCCCACCTCACCCCAGACCTCAGTGTTTCTATCATCCCAGCCCTCACCACCCTCTTAACCTATCACTAACCTCTGGCATCTTCCCTTCCGCCTTTAAAACATGCTACTATCACTCCAATCCTCAAAAAAACAACCCTTGACCCCTCCTCTCTGTCCAACTATCGCCCCATCTCACTGCTCCCTTTTGCTTCCAAACTCCTCGAGCAGGATATCGATCTTCAGCTGTCCTATCGCCTCTCCTCCAACTCTCTTCTTGACCCACTACAATCTGGTTTCTGACCCCACCACTCTACCGAAACCGCCCTAATCAAAGTCACTAATGACCTAGAAACTGCTAAAGCCTCATGCCACTACTTTGTGCTCCTCCTCTTAGACCTGTCCTCTGCCTTTGACACTGTCGACCAGTCCCTCCTGCTACAAATTATTTTCTTCCCTTTCATCACGGACTTGGCTCTATCCTGGATCTCCTCGTACCTCACTGATTGGGACTTTCAGCGTCCTCATTCTCGCTCCCACCTCCTCCCCCCGGGGCCTCTCTCTGTTGGTGCCCTCAGGGGTCATCCTGGGTCCCTTTACTCTTCTTCTTACACTCTTGGCCTCGGTCAGCTCATAGCATCACACGGGCTTCATTACCACCTGTATGGGGAAACGATACCCAACTCACATCTCCGGCCCAGATGTCACTTCTCTACTCTCCCAGATCCCTGACTGTCTGTCTCCATTTCCTCCTTCTTCTCATCACGTCTCCTAAAACTAAATGTGGAGAAACAGAACTCATCATTTTCCCACCGTCCAACTCTACCCTGCCCCTGATCTCTCTATCTCGTCAACGGCTCTACACTCTCACCTGTTCCGCAAGTCCGCTGCCTTGGGGTAATCCTAGACTCCGCTCTATCTTTCAAACCACACATCCAAATCCTTACCTCTGCCTGCTGCCTCCACCTGAAAAACATCTCTCGCATCCGCTCATTCCTCAACTATGACACTACAAAAATGCTGGTCCATGCCCTTGTCATCTCCTGCCTAAGACTATTGCAACATCCTTTTCTGTGGCCTCCAGCTAGCACCCTCGCTCCCCTCCAATCCATCCTTAACTTTGCTGCCCGTTCTTATTTCCCCCCTCTCTCCTCGCTACTCCTCTGCCTCTCCCCTCTGCCCAAACCCTTCACTGGCTTCCCATTGCCCAAAAGAATTCATTTCAAGCTACTAACCATGCCTACAAGGCCTTTTCCCATGACCTCTCCCCTCCATACATCTCTGCCCTAATTTTTCCCAAAAATCTCTCCCACGCAATCCCCCTCCTCACAGGACCTTCTCCCCCGCTCTTCCCTTATCAGCTCCTCACACATACCGTCTCCAAAAACTTCTCCCGTGCTTCCCCCATCCTCTGGAAATCACTGCCCCAACACATCGGGCTCTCCTCCACTTTCACCAGCTTCAAAAACAACCTGAAAACCCATTTCTTCAGGCTTGCCTATAACCTACACAAACCTTGTTGTCACTACTTCCTCCACAAACATGTCTGCCCTCACCTCCTGTCCCCTTTCCCCCCCTTGTAGAATTGTAAGCCCTCGCGGGTAAAGGGTCCTCTCTCCCTCTGTCGTGCCAATTGTCATTAATCACTTATCATTGTACTCGTTTGACTTATGTTATGTATGTAACCCCCTCGAATGTACAGCGCCCTGGAATCAATGGCGCTTTAAAATAAATAATAATAATAATAATAATCAGCCTAAAACTACACGGGAGGAACTTGAAGATGCTTAGTGGAGGATAAAAAGGCAATCTCAAAACTCCACATGCCTATATGGTGCTCTCCCTAAGAAGAGAGATTCCCCTTTCTGAACCACTCACCCAGCCAGCCAGTACGCTCTGCTCTGCACTGATGAGGGGCAAAACCCCAAAACAGCTGTATTCAGATGAGTGATACTGGCTTGGCTAATATCCCTTTCGCTATTTAAAAACTCAGTGAGTCAGAAGCAAATATAGGTTTTGTTATATCCAATAGAGGGTGTTCGAGCCTCTCAGCTCCTTTCCCATAATGCCTTGTGATATAAATAGCTAATAGATTCAGCTCTATGTCATCATGCACCAGTGTTATCATGCACCTCATCCAACTGCACCAAATAGAATTTAGAGAAAAGTTATTGAACTGCTTTTAGAAGTATTATCAGTACTTGTGTCCCCTGATCCTAAAATATGTTTAGTATCAGGGGCCCAGACCAAATGTAATAAAAAAGGGGGCCCGCTGCTGCTGCCTTATTTCCTGAATTTGGTGATCAGAGATAAATAGAGGCCTGTTTACTCTATGAAACTTATGATCTTAATGCACGTGCAGCTGAGAATGATGGTGGGAGTTTTCAGCTCTTTGACCTGCCAATTACTGTAAGCCCCAAGCTGCATGAGGCCTGTGGCCTACAAGACATCGGGATGAGTATCCTGATGCAGGGGCATGATTCAGTTACTGCATCATGGAACGTGCATTGGAAAAAACAGCTGCTCAGTAAGAGATGAATTTTACTTAGTTATATTTATTACAGTTGAAATAAAGGCACTGTTAAGCATAGGGGGCTACTTACCTGGGGCCTTATATACAGGAAACCTTTTTACCTACTAGGGGACATGTTTTCCAACCTGGGACCCTATCTATGAACCTAACTATAAGGCATGGTTAGAGGAGTCTAGGGTATGTTCACACGGTGGAATATAAATGTGAAATTTTGGGTCAAATCCATTTGCATTCCATGCTGAAAACAGCGTGAGTTCTACATTACATTATCAGTTATTGGGAATCAGCACCATGCTTTATAATCTTATTTATCTCAAAAATCACCTCCATAAAAAATCGTTGGTAACCTCACTTCTACAATAGCATGGAATAAAAAGTGGTCATAGCTATTCTAGAAAAGATTAAATTGCACCCTGGGCTTCATTCACCTCCAGCTATCCTCTCTGTTGATGCTGAAAAAGCCTTTGATAGGATTAGACGGAGATGGCTTGGCTTGGTCTTGGACCATGCTGGTTCTCAGGACCTATCTTCTCCTAATTCCAAACCTACGGCTCAAATTTGCTCTCCAGGTATTCATTCTCCTTCCTTTCAACTAGGACGAGGTACTCACCAAGGTTGTCCACTGTCCCTGCTTTTATTTAATCTTCCTATAGGACCCCTTTCTAGATTCCTTGATTCCTCCCTAACCTTCATGGGATTGCTGTGGGTTCCTCTAAAACCAAAATTTCCTTATTTGCTGATGACTTGCTTACTTATCTATTTCGATCACTTGAAGAGCAGGCACACCATAGCCCTTCCGGTGGTACTAGGAGCCATACGCTCCATGACCTACTCTTCAGTCATCCCTTGACTCCGCTTCATTTTATCCCATACATTACTCTTTCGTCCCCTGAGGAGACCGTGGTTGGTCAAAACATGTTGGGACATTGCATGGGACATTGTATGAGAACTGCGTAAGGGTAAGAAGGGAGTGTGTAGTGAGGGTCCTCGCATCTCTGCGGGGTCGCCCTTTTCGAGGCGAGAGCTCCGCATATGCTATAGGTGCAAGGACCACCAGGGATCCATCTGGGAGAAGGTACTCTCTTACTGATGGCACCTTTGCTTTTTGTATGTGTGTTCTGGTTATGATATTCCGAGCATATGTCTATTGAGAATATTTTGAGTGATCAGCCGCACCTTATTTTAAATTGTGAAGTAAAAGTTATATTTTATAATACACAAAATTATCATATGCACTTCCTCTTTTCTGTGTTTTCCTTTTGTGCGTGATGGAGTAATTACTCGATGTTGTCTATATAATCGAGACTAGGTTCTTTTTACTTGAAGAAGTTCCCATAATGTTAAAATTATTGAAGGAATTTGGTCTGTGCTCTGGTTTTAAAACTAATATTTCTAAGTCAGGGCTACCAGATATATCTTAATAGTTTCACAGTAGCTAGCTTGTTCAAACTTCTTTATATTGCAATATTAATTTATTGTATATATCCACAAAATTCCAGGAAAAACATTAAAAATTCAAAATGCAGTAAGAAAAATGAGCGATGGTATACTTAGATAGAGGGAAGTCCGATGTTGAACTGCTGCCGGAACGACTATTCACTCCATGGGAGTAGCAGAGGAGATGTTGACATATGCCCGGGGCTGCACACTCGATTCACAACGTTTCGAAAGGGCTGGCGCCTTCTTTCTCAAGCAGAAAGAAGGCCGCCGCCTTCGAAACGTTGCTGATCGGAGGTGTGCACTCGGCATATTCAACATCCCCTCTGCTACTACCGATGGAGTGAATACTCGTCCGGCAGCAGTTCAACATCGGACTTCCTAATCTAAGTAAAACCATCGCTCATTTTTCTACTGCATTTTGAATTTTTAAATGTTTTGTCCTGGAATTTTTTTGATATATACAATAAATTAATATTGCAATAAAAAGAAAGTTTGAACAAGCTAGCTACGTGAAACTATAAATTGAAAATGAGAAGCTGAGAAGGCAGCTCTATTTTTGCAGCTTGGAGCTAGATGGTATACTGATATAGAATCATATATATTGAAAGGAAACTACCAGATATATCCCCTCCCAACTCACATACTACATCTTACTTGCCAATTTCCTTAGCAATGTCCTCCATTAAATATCTGCTGACTCACTTTATCAGCTTAATTACCCCTGGATTTTTGTCAAAATCTTTAAGGAACTGGGTAGGTGGGTCCATCGATCTCTATCACTTTTAGCAAAATGTCATCTTTTAAAGGGGATGATGTTCTCTAAGTGTCTCTATTTTATACAAACAATTCCATTACTTCTCAAACATATCAATAAATTCCTTTCTGCATTCCTGACCAAAAAGAGATCCCACATTGCATTCTCCAAACTAATGTTTCCAAAAGATTAGAGAGGTTTAAATCTTCCTGACATCAGAACATACAATTTGATTAGTTTTCTAAGACATGGCGCAGATTGGATAAAGTGTACTTCTGAGTATATTATTTTACCACTTGAGATTTCCCTCGCAGTGCCTTGATCTTTGACCAATCTACTCCATGTTAAATTCTCCGCCTTGCCTAAAGTAGCACATATCAGTCTCTCCCTTAGAGACAACATCAGGGCATGGAAAGCGAGCAGATCCCTCTTTTGCCTCCCCTATCAATCCAGCAAATACTTATTTATATGGGGTCATCCGGAACTCCAGACAGTAGACAATGCCCATTTCCGTTTTGGACGAGACAAGGGTATTTTATTGGTTAGTCAACTTTTTAATAGTAAAACTGTCCAATTCCTTTCATTTGCATATTTTAGATCCAATTATGATGTTCCAAATTCCCATTTCTTAGCCTTTCACCAGGTAGTGGCTTTCTGTAAGTATAAACATTAATAACCAGGTACTTATTACTAATAAGTTTGATAGTGTCTTATGCATTGCTTCCTCTCGCCACTTGCTCTCTATATTATATTCAGGTCTCAGAGATCATTAGGGAGATAAACTTTCTCCTAAACTTTTTACCAAATGGGAAACAATATTTACCTCAGAAAGTGTTAAATGGATGGCTTGCTACACGTAAACACACCCATAATGCAAAGTGGAGGGACACATATTCTTGGATCCCAGTTATCAGCCAAATTAGCTCTGGACCCTTCACAACTTCTATTCCACAATATCCTGCAAAATACCCACAAACACACAGTTATTCATATTTTCTTATCAGCTGCTAATAGATGTCTCCTTTCCAAGTGTTTGGAACCCTCTTTACCATCACTTCAAGATGTTATTCAGGCGGTCAAGTATTACTTTGGAAATGGACAAGATTGAAACTATTAGAACGAAATGTAAAAATGTTATTTGTAATTTTTATTCGGATACAATCAAACAAATTATTAAACCATTTTTGTTCACTTCCTTGTATCTCTCTTCCCAAATGGCCCGAGCTTGGGTCACCTTGTTGTTTCACCCTCCGATCTCACTGTTGGCACTAAATCTTAGTTTAAATATTTTAATACCTTTATTGAACTTAGGAACACTTATTAGAGCTCCTTCTGTATACCCTGATCTCTGCATTGCTCCAGACCTACAAGGTTTACTTGTTTAATCTGGTTACTTTTTTTTACTTAGATTATTTTGTTTTTGACTAGTTCATATTGTATTCTTTTTGATATCTCTACATTTTCTTATCGCATGACTTTCTTTTGCAATTTAGAATGTGCTTAAATTTCATCTACTCATCCTAATATTTCATTATGTCTGATTTGTATATGTAACATATGTATTTTCTTAAGTAATGCTTGATTTCCACTTGCTTGGTTGTTGTAAAATCTTGGAAATTAAGAAAAAAAAATTTAAAAAAAAGTTATTGTCTAAGAAAATTATGATACATAGCAAAATTTTTAAAAAGTTGTTATTTTTTAAAAGTAGTACGTTAACAATAACTACATAAATTGGGTATAAGAAGAATTGTACTGATCTATAAAAGAAAATCTGTCAGATAAACTGTGCAGTAAACTCCAAAAATACTAATCCTAAAAAAACAATGGGGCAACTGCATGTCTTTTTCCCCATTCAATCAACAATGTGGGTTGGTTGAATGGGGCCCTAAAATTTTTGATGATGGTCCTAGATAGGAGGCCTCCAAATTGCTTTATGTGGAATAACTTGGTAAACTCTGTGATTCCATATGAGCAGGTAATTTGTATACATTGGAAATGTCCTAATGAATTTCAAAAAGTTTGGGGCAATCAGTCATCACTTACCTTACACACTATATAGACTCTTTTTTCTTCTGTCAATTTGTCCTATAGCCCATGAAAGAATAAACATTGCTAGTTTGGAAATGAGACCTCGTGTCAGAATTATATACTTCCTCACCATTGAAACTGCAACACTAAGAAGGACAAGTCTTGGAATTATGAAAATCATAGAATACATAGACATATTAAAGATTCTACATGTGAATTATTAAAAAAAATTTAAAAATATTAAAACAATCTTAATTCATTTAGTATCATGTATGAGCATCACATGAAGAAATACACTCACTAACTTGTACCTCTCTACTCTATCCCCCTTCCTCTCTGCCCCCTCATTGTCTATCCAGTGTTCCTAGATGCTTTATAACCGATCCACCATCCTGAAAAGCTGGGTGATGCTTCAGCCCCCACAGCAGTCACACAGCTTTTTTGGGTGCATGCTGTGGAGGATGTCACCTAGGTTTCACGAATGCTGCATAGCCTATCGAGCATCCAGGAAAACTGTGAGATACCGCATCTCCCACAGCAGGCTACAATAGAAAAGTTCTGGAAGATGGGATATCACTCAGTTTTATTGGGTTCTGGATAGCCTATCCAGACTATCATAAGTTAGTGTCAAGTTTCTGTTTATTTAAACAGGTTTCCCTTTTAAAGTATAATGGATTTGTTGGATTACGACCAGAGTTGGATCCATTTCTTTAATAAAATGGTCAACAACAGTCAGGGAGTGCTTATTTAAATATATATTTTTTTCCAGTGTTAGTAAGAGAGGTATCTGACAAATGCCTCTCCATTACTATCGCTGGGGCTTGATGTCAACCAGCAGTGGTTACGTTTTTCTGCAGGTTTCCATATGGACTACAGCAGATTCTTTGGACTATGTCGAACCAGTTGTGGATCCATTTCTTTAATAAAATGGTCAATAAGGGATGGTGTCAGGAATTATTTATTCAAATAAAGTGTTTTTTTTTTTCTGCTGTGTCTGTGTGGGGTTTTTTAACATATTTTTCCAGTGTTATTAATGGAAGCCCCTATTCTAAAATCTAACTTTTATTTTTAAACTTGATTAAAATTTTTTGGGATATACTCACTGGTAGCTATTCCATTCGCTTAGGATGATCTTTCCCTGTGCTTGCTCAGCCCTCTTATTCAGTCAATCAGTCAGGGAAGCGTCCCGAAAGGGTCGGCTCGACTTTAAATGACTGGCCCTACTGTCCCTCTCTTATATCTTTAAGTTTAATTATTTACCAAGATAAGTCTTCATATATAATTGCCACTCTTTCTGATAAGGTTGTCTATACCATATGGAGAAATATACAATATATACAATAGGGTCCTGTAGTGACTCTTTATGTGTGTATGTCTTTATACAACATTATCCCATAACTAGTGAGCTAGACAAACATAGAGGATGAAAAGACATGGATATAACCTGAAAAATCCACCTCTAAGATAGATAAATATAAAATAGACAATCATTTATATGACCCTAAGGGGTCAATCATTTATATGACCCTGCATATATCAGAGCAGCCATCGCAAATATGGATATCATCTTACAACTATGAATACCATCCAACAAGAGATACAACTATACTGGACCCCCTGAGTGTGATAGGAGGGGGGAAACGTGTCGGGGCAGAGGTTTAAGGTCGTATAAAGGATTGTCTACCCTTTATGTTTATCTATCTTAGGGGTGGAATTTTTCAGGTTATATCCATGTCTTTTCATCCTCTATGTTTGTCTAGCTCACTAGTTATGGCGTAATGTTGTATAAAGACATACACACATAAAGAGTCACTACAGGACCCTATTGTATATATTGTATATTTCTCCATATGGTATAGACAACCTTATCAGAAAGAGTGGCAATTATATATGGAGACTTATCTTGGTAAATAATTAAACTTAAAGATATAAGAGAGGGACAGTAGGGCCAGTCATTTAAAGTCGGGCCGACCATTTCGGGACGCTTCCCTGACTGATTGACTGAATAAGAGGGCTGAGCAAGCATAGGGGAAGATCATCCTAAGCGAATGGAATAGCTACCAGTGAGTATATCCCCAAAAATTTTTAATCAAGTTTAAAATTTAAAAATAAAAGTTAGATTTTAGAATAGGGGATTTGTAAAGGTGTGCAGTGAATTAGAAATCACAGATGCTGGATAAAATATTTTTGTTTTCTGTGTATGAATTATTAATGGAGGCCCAATATTTATGGACCTTCCCATCCTGATAGTATCAGGCTGCAGCTGCTGATTTTACCTTGGCTTGTGTTCTTTAAACAAATGATAACAAAAATGATATAAGCCTCCAAAGTAAACCTAGCAGATTGCAGGCTTATACTATCAGGATGAGAAGTTCCATGAAAATTGGGCCTCCATTACTAACACTGGAAAAAGCGGTTAAAAAAACAAAAAAATGGACACAACAGAAAAAACAGATTAGAAAGAATCCATCATAGCTAGAGATGGGCGAATTTCTCAAAAATTCGATTCGCCGAGTTCGCCGAATTTTCCGACAAAAATCATTTCGACCCGAATTTATTTGTGGCAAATTGCGTTAAAAAAAAAAAAAGCTATTTCCTGGCTGCAGAGAGCTTGTAGGGTGTTGTAGAACGTTGTGCCATGCACAAATATAAATCTTCATACAATGCCGTGTTTTAGTATGACAACCGCCGCTCTTAGAATCGCTTCACTCTTCAATTCTCTGGGCAGTTATAGGGGCAAAACTGACCAAATAAGTGAAGTGGGAACGCAGCCAGACAAGGTAACATCTGCGCCAGCTTGAAAGAACTGAGCTGAGGGCCTAGATCCTACTATAATTTCAAAGAGTGCACTCCTTTTACACCGACATCAGATGATTCCACAGATTATGACAGAACCTGCTCTGTTAAATGCTGATACATGTAGAAACCCCCTGAAAGAGTGGAGAGGGTGTCGGCAGTAATTTTTCGTTGACGTCACTGATCATGTTGCCCTTCCTTTCATCCGTTAGTGTCCGCTTTCAATCGGTCAATAATCCATCAGCATTACTAAAGCCAAAAACAAACAGGAGTTGATCCAAAACAGAGATGACCAGTAAATGGAATATTTGCATGTCTTCTGTGTTCTGTATCCACTCCTGTTTTTTGGCTAGCTAATCATCAGACAATCCTGATCCTTTTCATTCCTTCTGACAGATGAAAAGAAGGGGAAAACCAAACATAGTGGCAACATCATAGAGTGGTGGAGGGTGGAAACAGCGTTAAGAAACCACAGGGTGTTCCAGAGACAGCGGTCAGTTGGCAGCAGCATGAGTAGGCCACAGGGTGGCACATTGACAAATTCTGGAGGTGGCAGCAACATCAGGAGCCCACAGAGTGGTACAATGACAAATTCTGGAGGTGGCAGCAACATCAGGAGCTCACAGAGTGGCAGAATGACGCAGTGTGGAGGTCCCGGCACCAGCAACAGCAGCAGCAGCATGAGGTCAGAGAGTGGTACAATGACTAATTCTGGAGGTGGCAGCAACATGGTAGGGCACAGAGTGGCAGAATGACACAGTGTGGAAGTGACGGCAGCAGCAGCAACATGAGGTCAGAGAGTGGCACAATGACAAATTCTGGAGGTGGCAGCAACACGATAGGCCACAGAGTGGCAGAATGACACAGTGTGGAGGTGACGGCAGCAGCAGCAGCAGCATAAGGTCAGAAATTGGCACAATGACAAATTCTGGAGGTGGCAGCAACATGGTAGGCCACAGAGTGGCATAATGACAGAGTGTGGAGTTGGCAGCAGCAGCAACAGCAGCATCAGCATGAGTTCACAGAGTGGCACAATGACAGAGTGTGGAGGTGGGTGGCAATTCTAGTCCCTGGTAAAGATGGTGGGGGGCCAGATGGAGAAACTGGAACAGATGTGTGGCATCAGGTGGGTGGCAGCATCAGAATAGTGGCTGAGGCAGATAGTTTGAATCCAGACTCATTTCTCAAAGTTTTGGGGAGGCGTCATGGCTGATCTAATCTGATGCATAAGGCATTGGTGTGTGGAAATCCTGGCCCCTCGCCTGATTCATCTTGACAAAGGTCAGTCTCTCCACATTTCGAGTGGACAAGCGGGTTCTTCTTGGGGTAACGATGGCCCCCGCCGCACTGAAACCCGCTCTGATGCCACACAACTGGCCGGGCACGACAGCTTCTCCACTGCAAACTCGACAAGTTGTGGCCACACATCAAGTTTGGCTGCTCAGTAGTCCAGAGATATTCTACCTGGGGTGGCAGAGTGCTGTCCAAGTAGGCCACCACCTGCTGGTTCAGGGTCTGCTTCGGTCCTGCTGCTGGTGGCTACCCTTCTCACTAGGCGGGTGAAGGAAGCTGCTCATCAACGACTCCAGACTTAGGCTGCTGCTGATGGAGCTTCTACTGCTCCTACCCCCCCCCCACCTCCTCACAGCAGCTGTGGCAGCGGCCAACTGACTACACAGGATTTCTCTATAGTACGCCAGTTTCTCTTCCCTCTCGGGAGCTGGGAAAAAGGCAAGCATTTTGCACCGGTAGCGAGGGTCCAAGAGGGTGGAGAGCCAAAAGTCATCCCTCTGCCGGATGGTGACTATTCGGCTGTCACTAGCCAGGCAAATCAGCATGCTGCGGGCCATCTGCGCAAGTGACTCTGAGGGACTCCCTGCCTCCATCTCCACTGTATACTGCCACGGTGCTTCTGGGTCATCTGCCTCATCTTCCTCATCTCCCTCTACCTCCTCCGGATGCTCCTGCTCCTCCTCTCCTGTCACCTGGGTAGAAAAACCACTCATTTTACCAGACTCTGCTTGTGCTCCAATGTTCTCCTTCTCCTCCAGTTCAGCCCCCACCGGACTCATGTGGCCATGAGATGTAGGCTCCAGTCCCCTGTCCAGACAGATTTTGCAGCATCTGTTCCAGGACATGAAGCAGTGGAATGACGTTATTCATTCCGTAGTCCTGGTGACTCACAAATAATGTGGCCTCTTCAAAGGGCCTGAGCAAACGGCAGGTGTCACGCATGAGCTGCCACTGGCTGACATCAAAATTACACAGGGGAGTACTCCTGTCCGCTTGCATCATCAAAAAATCGTTAATGGCCTTTCTCTGTTCATACAGGCAGTCTAACATATGGAGGCTGGAATTCCAACGGGTGGAAACATCGCATATCAGCCTATGTTGGGGGAGGCCGTTCTGCCGCTGCAACTCAAGGAGGGTGTTCTTGGCTTTGTAAGAATGGATGAAGTGCATGCACAGTTTCCTGGTCATTTTAAGAATGTCTTGCAGATGGGTGGAAGACTCAAAAACACTTTGATTCAACGTGCAACACTAACTGGATTGAGTGGATTCCCAGAATCTGAAATTCCCTAATAATAGCACAGGTGAAGTTTAAATGATGGCGGACAAAAAACACTCTATTTGACTCCACGTGCAATACCAACAAGATTAAGTGGATTCCTTGAATCTGAAATTCCCTAATAATACAACAGGTGAAATTGAAATGTATATGGGGCAGAATTACACACACCCTGGGAGAATACCCCACAAACTAAATAAAATGATAACGCTGGTGGCATTAAATTTGGAATGTTTTCCTGAAATTCTAAACAAATTCCACTTCGTTAGAATCGATTTGCCCATCTCTTATCATAGCCCATAAAGAAAACATTTGAAAAAACAAACGCTTCAAAAAAACATGACAGTACTAAACTCCATACCATGCATACCCTGAAGACCCTGCTGTTGATTTTCTGGGGGTGCAAGGCATGATTCAGTATGCTTTGGCATGGTTAGAAGTATGTCCTGTGTGATGTCATGCACTTGGGTGTGCTTAGTGGCATGACTTGATGTGTCTCTCTTTGCAGTCTCTAAAAGTTGGGAGGAATGCACATGCCTATTTATTTATAAAAGGCTTATGGGAACAGAGCTGAACTCTCAAGTGCCCTCAATTGGATTTAGCAAACCTCAATTCATTTCTGACTTGTGAGCCTTGGAAAGTAAAAAAGCTTCCAGTCAAGACAGTTTCGCTCATCTGCATAGAGCTGTTTCTGGGTGTAACCCATCATCAATGTAGAGTAGAGTTTACTGGCTGGCTGGGTGAGAGGCGATGTGTGGCACTGGAAGGGTAATATATCTCATTAGGGAGAGGCACCGTGACGGTGTGTGAGGATTTAAAATTGACTTTTACACCTGTAATGCTAGTCAAAATAAATGACTATTGAGCCAAATTATAGTGAATTATTTCTATCTTATATCAAATTTATATAATCAGCTCTGATGGTACAAAGTTTGCATATATTTACGTTATATTTTAGGGTGCATGTATTGTATTCTGTTGCTGTATACAATGTATTCCTTCATTCCGTTCATATTATATTAGATCACACTAGAATTTTAGCAGGCTTGCACTTTCCTGGGACGAATGTCTAACTTATTCAAACAAGCCTGTTTACACACACAGTCTGGCTTATTCTTTTGCATGTCCTTGTGTATTCAAACAAGTCTGTTTACACACACAGTCATGTCCTTGCTTATTCAAAGCTGTGAATTGCAGGCTTATCTTCATCCATTGTATGTTTATCTGGCTGGTGGTCATCAGTCTGAGAGGTGTCTTTGTCTATCGAACTTCAAACCTTGGGGCTGGCCACTCCATGGTGGAAGGTCAGATATGCAAGTAACACCTGTGCATTTTGTTTAAGCTGACACAGCATTAGGTCGTGTCCACCATTTTGTTTAAGGGATATAAATTTGACAAGCCAGGAAGGTGAGAACGAGAAGCCTCCTTACCCATCATAGAGACGTCTATAGATGGTGTAGCTTGCTCTCTGAGGATTCTCGTTCTGTCGCCATTTCCATGGCTTCTCAGATGCCTGAAGCTCCGGACTCGATGCAATCTACCAGGTGAAGATGTAAATACGTAACTCTTTGTAAATAACTATTTTTCTCTTACAAACTGTACATAATATCTCCCTATTTTCTGTAATCATTTTATGTTATCATTTTATCATACTTGATTTATTATTGGACTATTGTAAAAGTAAAGCTGTGGTATATCCTTATTTACTGGCCTTCTTTAAAGCTGTATCCTGAACCTGTATAGATAAAACTTGGCAAAACAACACCTCACTGGGCACTTTCATATAACAGAGGCTTATAGGAGAGAGCTGAACTCTTGAGTGGATGTAGCAATCCTCAATTCACTTGTGACTCATTGAATCTTGGAAAGTTATACGTCTATCCATGGCACAGATTAAAGCTAGATGCTTGATTATTTGCAGATCTTAGTGACATCTGATACTTTCTCCATTTGCATAATCTTACGGGTATGTTCACACGGCAGTAGTTAAATATGTATTTGGCCACGTTTTAAGTGTGATTGCATTGATTTCAATGTAAAATATGTATTGTCGTTTAGACAATATGTGTTTTACATCCGTTTTTGCATTGCGTTAAACGTATGTGTTCAAAGAATTGACATGCCAATTCTTGATCCATTTAACAAATTGAAAAGGCAATAGAAACTATGGGAGACATGTACGAATGGGGCTACGCCAGATATCTGGCGTCTTTTCACCCTGATATCCAGCACAGCCCCATTCGCTACATTTTTAAATCTCCCACACACCACTCCTGGGCGCATTACAAAGCGCAAGCGGCACTTTGTAATGCACCTCGGATCAAGGGGCATGTGGAAGGTGGGGCACACTAGAACCATACGATGGTATAGAGTTATAGCTTCACTAATGCATTTCTAGGCGCCTTACAGCAGGAACAGGTAGACCACTTTCAAAGTGGTATACCTGAGCCAGAAATGTCCCCGAGCGCTGGAATGCACCTGATTATGACCTGCTGTAGAGCAGGTTCATAAATCAGGTGCATTCTGTGCCGTTATAAGGCGCATGAAATTTGGCATGCAAACGCCAAATTTCATACATGTTTCCCTATATGTATCCAAATACATACCACATATGTACCATATGTGGTACATTTTTGGATACGTTTGATGCAATATGTTTTGTAAAATCGTATGCAACACACCAGGTGCACATACCCTACTGGTGTTAAATACTCTCCACAAAATTTCAAGGAGATTTGTGTTTTGATGAACTTTCTGTCTGCTGCACTGTTATAGTTAAGCGCAATACTGTAAAACCTATATTGTCTATTTGTAGGAGTGTCCCATATCACACAAGTAGCCACATGACTCCATTCTCTTCCATGGAAGTTCTGAGTACAGCTAAATACACTGCTCAGCTGTACTTGAAATTTCCACAGAACAGAATAGAGGTGTGTGCAACTGCAATTAGCTCTCTGTTTTGAGACAACACTTTCCAGGGTCAGTTCTCAAGATAGGTTTGGATTTAAGACTTTGATGGCAAATCCTATCGATACAGTGGGTTGAAAAAGTATTCATACTCCTTGAACTTTTCCTCATCATTAAACTTTACAGCCACTAACTTAAATGTAAAAGCATGCATTATTTTCTTTACACTTTACAAATACTTGCTGCTTTGTGTTGCTCTATCATTAACATATCAGAAAAATACCTTTAAGTTTGTATCTGTAATGTTTAAAAATTAGGAAAAGTTCAAGTTTGAATACCTTTTTTTTCTTTTATTTTTTTTAAGTAAAACACCATTGCAGATTTTTTAGCCATAGTTACAACAGGAAGAGTTAATGAGAATGTGTCATCAGAAAATGACTTATTGTTTAAGTCATGATTTTATATTGGGCAATACACTACGTGGAAATCCCTAAAGAAGCATTTATGCTATCTATCATACATGAAAAAACTTTGAGACTCTGGTTCACATATTTTGATCAAAAGATGTTTAAGCTGCCACGACTTTCAACGTGATCTCAAAATCGTCCTATCAGGCCTTCCGCTGGGTCAACCGACCTCCATTATTTGTGTGCAGAAACAAACGTTATACTTGGTGTACATTGATTTTAAACAAGATGGAAAGGAAGGGGGGCTTCCAATTTGGGTTTCTGTCCCCGCCCACTCTCACAGGCTGTCATAAAAGGGCAGCTTTGCAGGTTGGGTGTTTTTTATTTTTTCTCTCTGAATAATGGAGGTCGGTTGACCCAGCGGGGGGGCTGATTGGCTCGTTTGAGAGGTAAAGATAGGATAGGACTGCCCGATTTTGAGATCACGTTGAAAGTCGTGGGCAGCTTAAACATCTTTTGATCAAAATATGTGAACCGAGAGTCTCAAAGTTTTTTCATGTATGATTTTATATTGAACACATTATTTAAGAATTAAAAATACTGAAATTCTGCATTTTTCACTTTGGCCACAAGGCCTAATTGTCACGGGGGGCGCGGGCTCTGCTGCCCCCCGCGGCCGCAGGGGCTCCGGTGCGGCGGCTGCAGCTGCCCGCGACCACCCCGCGCCTGTCCCGGCCCCAGCGCCGCTCCCCTTACCCGTCCGCGCTCCGGTGAACGCTGTCCCCGCCTGTCCCAGCCGCCGGGCGCGTGCCCTGTGCTTTAGGCGCAGCGGCGCGCCGGCTTCTCTAGATTTAAAGGGCCAGCCCCCCGATAATGGTCAATTATCAGGCGCTGGTTCTATTTTAGCGGTACGCCCCCAGCACGTCCTGCCAGTCCGTTGGTGTGCTTAGAGAGTGTTTGGTGTGCCTTAGTGTCCGTATTGCTTACCCGTGTACCAGTCCGTCCGCCACGTTTCCAGACCTTGCCTGCTTGCCGCCTGCCCTGACTGTCTGCCTGCCTCTGACCACGAACCTCTGCTGCCTGCCCTGACCTTCTGCCTGTCCCCGACTTCGCCTCTGGATTACGATTTTGTACCACGCAGAAACCCGGCCGCCTCCGCAAGCAAGTCACGTCAGGGGGTTAACGACCGGGTAGTCTCACGCCGCAGCAAGTCATCCCGCTTTGCGGCGGGTCTGGTGAAAACCGGGGGCAACTTAGATTCCGTTCCTGGGTGGCTTTCGTATCATCGCTTGCGGGGGTCCAGCGAATCCACCGTACCGTTCCCAGTACGGACTGGCCATGGATTCCGCCGGGGGTACCCTTACCTGTACTTCGTGATGTCTCAAGGCTGTCGTCCAGCAGTCCCAGCGTATTGACCAGCTCACGCCATGATGCAGAACCTAGCAGCTCGCCAAACCACCGCCTGCGACGGGCGTTGCCCCGCCGGCACCATTTTGCTCCCGTCCCTGGACCTTCTCTGCAGCTGCCGCTTCGTCACCCCTTTGAGGGAAAGATCCCAGGAAATGCCGTGGCTTCATTTTGTCAGTGCTCCATCCACCTGGAGATTTTGCGGCACCACTTCCCCACCGAGCGGGCTAAGGTGGCCTTTGTTATTAGCCTCTTGTCGGGGGAAGCCTTGGCCTGGGCCACTCCGTTAGGGGACCGAGGTGATCCACAGACGGCGAATCTACAAACCTTCCTCCAGGGGTTCCGCACCGTCTTTGGGAACCGGGCCCGTCCCTCCTCCGCGGCGGCGGCTTGGCTCCGTCTCCGTCTGGGCGACTCCACTGGGGGTCACTACTCCGTGCAGTTCCGCACCCTTGCCTCTGAACTGAAGTGGAATAATGAGGCCCTGGTGGCAACCTTCTGGCAAGGTCTCTCGGGCCATATTAAGGATGAGCTCGCTGGTCGGGATCTTCCGTCTACTCTGGATTGAACTAATTCCCAGTTGGCCTCTCGAATAGACATATCGGTTTGCAGAAAGCAACAGGAGTCCGTCTTCAACAGGAGGTCCCCCCGCTCACGCCGGTACCACGTTTGGGCCCCCGTCTTCCAATGTTCTCCACTACCTCTGCCTAAGGTTCCGGAGGATGTATCCGTACGAATCGAGAGAGCCCACCTGTCCCAGGAAGAATACTCGCAGCGTCCCCTGAGGCAGTTATGCTTCTATGTGGCGGTTCTGGCCACTTTATTGGGGCCCGGGTCCGGTGGTCCGGGGAACTTGCGCACATTAGGGTTCGCAGGAGTGGCGTCCCTAGGTGTCTGTGCAGCATCTCTCCGTCTGACCATTCCCGTAGTCTGTGGAATTTCCCCCAGACAGCACTTTCCAGGCCACCCCCTTCCTTGATTCGGGGTCCGCAGGGAACTTTATCAGCCAGGCTCTGGTCTCCAAGTATCGTCTCCCGGTGCCCCCTTTGCAGAAAACCCATGAAACGTCTCCTCTGTTAGTGGCGAATGCCTAAGGGATGTTGATTCGGTTCTGCACGGCGCCTCTCTCTCTACAGATTGGCGCTCTACAACAGGGAAACTCTGAAGCTGCTGGCCTGCCTAGCTCTGCCTCCGAGATTCTCCTAGGCCTTCCATGGTTGCAACAGCTGCTCCGACCTTGGACTGGAACACGGGCAAAAATTATCCGTTGGGGCCCTGCGTGCCACTCGTGCTGCCTTCCGGTTCTCCGTTCTGCCTTGGGGTCCGCTCCTGTAAACTCTTCAAAACCTCTGTGGGTTTCCCCGCCCCGTATCAGGACTTGGCCGATGTTTTTCTAAAAAAAACAGGCCGAAACTCTACCCCCGCACCGGCCGTTCGATTGCCCCTTTGCCCTGCTTCCTGGGACAACTCCTCCCCGAGGAAGGAGTCTACCCTCTTTCTGTTCCGGAGACTAAGGTATGTCCAATATACCCCAAGAAAAACCTCCGGAAGGGATTCATTCGTAAGTCCTCCCTCGCCGCGGGGGCTGGATTCCCTTTTTTGTAGAAAAGAAAGATGGTTCTCTCCGACCATGTATCGATTACCGGGGACTTAATAAAATTACTATCAAGAATCGATACCCCCTGCCGTGATCTCGGAACTGTTCGATCGCTTGCGCGGTGCGAAGCTTTTTCCAAGTTGGACCTCGAGGGGCATATAACCCGATTCGTATTCGTGAAGGCGACGAGTGGAAAACAGCCTTTAATACCAGAGATGGCCATTTTGAATACCCCGTCATGCCATTTGGCCTCTGCAACGCTCCAGCGTGTTCCAGAATTTTGTAATGAAATCTTCCGAGACCTTTCCCTTTACGTCTGCGTGATTGTCTATCTTGACGATATCTTAATCTTCTCCCCTGACCTGGAGACTCACCGCCTCCACGTCCGCCAGGTACTCAGACGTCTCGTGACCACCGTTATACGCAAACTAGAGAAATGCCTCTTCGAAACGCACCTCGTTGCCCTTTCCTGGTTACATAGTTTCGGATCAAGGTCTCCAAATGGACCCTTCAAAGTTGTCTGGGTTACTACAATGGCCTCGAACTGTGGTTATACTCTCCATCGAACGTTTTTTGGGTTTCGCAAACTTTTACAGACAATTCATTCCTCATTTCTCCACGCTCGTGGCCCGCTGGTGGCCCTCACAAAGAAAAATGCCAACCCCAAATCATGGCCACCTGAGGCTCAAGAAGCGTTGACGCCTCAAATCAGCATTCGCTTTTGCACCAGTGCTGTCTCGCCCGGACCCCCAACGCCCCTTTATCCCCCGAGGTAGAGCCCCTCGGTAGGTGCAGGAGCGGTTTTTCCCCAGGAAGTCCCCTCCGGAAAAACCACGTACTTGCGGCTTTTCTCCAGAACCTTTCCCCAGCCGAAAAAAAAACTATACTATCGGAGATCGGGAGTTGCTGGCAATTAAATTGGCCTGGAAGAATGGCGGGGCACCTGCTGGGGGAGCCCGTCACCCCACCGATATATTTACCGATCACAAGGGAAACTTCTCTAACTACAGTCTGCCCAACGGCTTTAATCCTCGGCAAGCTAGGTGGTCACTCTTTTTCGCCAGATTGATTTTCTTCTTCATTTTCGACCGGCTGGCAAGAACATAAGAGCAGACGCCCTCTCTAGATCCCTGACCGGTGGGGCTGGAGGGCCCCCTCTGGCAGCATATAATTCCTCCGAGCGTCTCCTCACGGTGGGGGGGTCCGGTTTGGGCCTTCGACACCTGCCTCCCGGGAGAGTCCTATGTACGCCCCCGCTATGCGGCCTCGTATCCTGAAGTGGGGACATGCCTCGCGAAATGTGGGCACCCTGGAGTCCATAAGTCTCAGCAACTAATCTCCCGGTAAAATATTGGTGGCCACTCTCGCTCGGCACGTTAGAGACTTTGTTTCCCGGCCTGTGACTCCTGTGCCCGTAACAAGGTCCCTCGGCTCAGACCCGGGGTCTGCTCCTGCCCTCTCTCCCGGGGCCAGAAAGACCTTGGTCGATCATATTTCGATGGATTTTTTTAGCTGACCTCCCAGCCTCCTCAGGTTACACGGTCATCTGGGTAGTTTGTCGACAGATTTTTCGAAATGGCCCACTTTGTTCCTTGCCCCGGGTTGCCCTCCGTTCCCAGCTAGCCAGCCCCTTCTCCACCACATCTTTCGACTACATGGGCTCCCGTTTGCATATCGTCTCTGATAGGGGGGTCCGTTTTTTATCAAAATTTCTGGCGGGCCCTGTTTTGCTCAATTGCAGATTCAGTTGGACTTCCCCCTCCGCATATCATCCCCAAACCAAGGGCAGGTGGAGAGGGTCAACCAAATTGTAGGTACTTATCTGCGCATTTTGTGTTCCGCTCGCCAGGATAACTGGTCTGACCTCCTCCCTGGGCGGAATTTTCCTATAATTCCTTAGATTCTGAATCCGCTGGAGCCTCCCCTTTTTATTGTGTTTGGGCTGCATCCCCGCCCACCTCTCCCTCTGGCCTCCTCGGGTGACATCCCTGCTGTGGATGCCCAAGTACGGTAAAACAAAAAACACAGGCAAGTTACTCGACACGCCCTTTTACGGGCCTCCTCCCGGGACTAACTTCAGGCCGATAGGCACCGGGAGACCTCCTCCGTATTTAAGCCGGGTGATAGGGTTTTGGCTATCGGCAAAATACATCCGCTTCAAAGTGCCCAGCTACAAGTTGGGGCCTAAGTTTCTGGGTCCGTTTGTAGTACTCCGGCAGCTTAACCCTGTATCCTATAAGCTCAGCTTGCCTAACACTCTCCGTTACCCGAAAGCCTTCCATGTCTCGCTCCTAAAGCCTTTGGTGCTGAATCGCTTCGACCGGATATCTGTCTCGCCTTCTCCGGGTGGCCGACTCTGATAACATCTATGAGGTCAAGGAGGTGCTGGCGCAGAAGACAGTGAGGGGGAAGCGGTTCTTTCTCATTGACTGGAAGGGGTTCGGGGGCCGAGGAGCGGTCCTGGGAACCTGAGAGCCAACCTGTCTCCTGAAACCCTTTTCTCTAGGTTTCAAAAAAGGAGGGGGAAAACCTAAAGGGGGGGGGGGGTACGTCCGGGGGTGCGGGCTCTGCTGCCCCCCGCGGCCGCAGGGGGGTCCGGTGCGGCGGCTGCAGCTGCCCGCGACCACCCGCTCCTGTCCCCGGCCCCAGCGCCGCTCCCCTTACCCCGTCCCGCGGCTCCGGTGAACGCTGTCCCCGCCTGTCCCCCCGCGCCGGGCGCGGGTGCCCTGTGCTTTAGGGCCGCGCGCGCGCGCGGCTTCTCTAGATTTAAAAAGGGGCCCGCGCCCCGGATAATTGGTCAAATTTTCAGGCGTGGTTCTATTTTAGCGGGACGCCCCCTGCACTTCCCGCCAGGCCGTTGGTGTGCTTAGCGAGTGTTTGGGTTTGGCCTTAGTGTCCGTATTGCTTACCCGTGTACCAGTCCGTCCGCCACGTTTCCAGACCTTGCCTGCTTGCCGCCTGCCCTGACCGTCTGCCTGCCTCTGACCACGAACCTCTGCCGCCTGCCCTGACCTTCTGCCTGTCCCCGACTTCGCCTCTGGCTTACGATATTGTACCCCGCAGTACCCCGGCCGCCTCCGCAAGCAAGTCACGTCAGGGGTAACGAAACCCGGGGAAATCTCACGCCGCAGCAAGTCCCATCCCGCTTTGCGGCGGGCCCCTGGTGAAAACCGGGGGCTACTTAGATTCCGTTCCCTGGCGTGGCTTACGTATCATCGCTTGCGGGGGTCCAGCGAATCCACCGTACCCGTTACACTAATAATAGTCTGACACTTCCTGTTCTGTAAAGAAATATTTTCAGGAGTCTCCTTATTATCAGCACAGACAGGATTACATGGAAAGGTAACACCAATGTGTATAGATAACACAGAATCCCCCATTCACAATAGGAGATGTCACAGCTCACCCTCTCCCCTTTGCATAGTGACTTCTTCCCAGGTCACAGATCATGCCTAGAAAACTCTCCTCTTAAAGTAAATGGGTCTTCTCCTACTCATATGCCCCAATTTTGATGTAGCCACAGTAAAGGATCTCCTTAAATGCTGTGAAAAGCAACTCAGGCAAGATGGCTGTCCCCATAATCATATAAAGAACCATTAAAAAAATCTACAATCCGAAAATAAAAACAGCTAATAAAAAAATAATATATATCAGTATTTTATTTCAATTAAAAAAAATAGTAATATATTCCCTTTAATAGAAATTCTTAATTTATATTCCCCAACCTTTCTGAATCTACTCTTGGTTTTGGCTCAAAAAACTGCAGTGATATTTTACCAGAAAATTATGTGCCAAAGACACATTTAAAAAAACAATGCCACTGCAGTTTTTGATGCAGTTGTTTGGTGGAAACAGCAGGTATAAGTACATTTCATTCTTTTATATTTTACATTTCTTTTTTAACCATTCATGGCCTTGGCTCAAAAACTCAACAAACCTTGCTTCTTCACATTTTCAATACACCCAACTCTCTTAAATGAACAGTTAATCTCAAAAGACCTCTCTCACCTTTTGAACAATTGTGCCTTCTAAACACTCTTCTAAGGCATATCATCTCTTCCATCTATAGGGAACTGTCCTTGACTCGTAGTCCACACTACCCTCTTACTGTAAAGCTTGGGAAGATGAACTTAACAAACACTTCTCCCAGTGTCAATGGTTAAGATGTTTTACACTAACCCATAGAGCAGTGATTGCAACTAGAGCTCAGGAACCAAGTTTCAAAAACATCTCAAGTTGGTACAAGCTCCCTCTTGCTCTTCACAAATGGTTCCCATCTGTCTCGAATGTTTGCTGCCGATGCGAGAGAGTAATTGGCACGATGGTACACATATGGTGGGATTGTCCGTCATTAAAAGGTTTTTGGGATGCAATATACTGTCAAAATGATAAATTAGGGTTAGAACTATTTTTCCACTACTCCTTTATCCAATTAAATGTCTCCTCCGAATTATATTATTATTACAACTGTCGACAACCGGAGCTCGAGAGATACAACCCACACCTTCCCGTCTGGGGCATAAATCTGATTTATTAACAGGAAAGTAACAGTTTGATATTTTTTCTACGTATTAAGAATCACATGTTTATTCTGTCATTGGCTAATTGGCTGTTGCTGAAACCTCATAGTCTCCTTTTAATCTACGTAAGGTTGCTAGGCATTGGTTGATAAGGGGACATTCGAGGAGGGAATTTCTTTGGGTTTTTCTTGTTTATAACTTCTCGCTGAAGCAACAGTGCATCCTTTCCCAAAGGAAAGCTGTGTGAAAGATATTGATAGGTCGATAAGGTTGTATAGCAGTAAAAGCAGTTTAAACAAACTATCTGATGAGCTTAATAAGAATGTAATGATGAAACAGACTTTGATGTTTTTTCCTTAAATTATCACCTTGCCAGTCCCCCCTAAAAATATCAGAATCTGTTCTAACGCTCCCCCCTAGAGCGTGAATGATGATTGATGCTCTTCCCTAAACTGAGCAAGAAGGGGGTAAAGGTCACTCTCCTTAGACAGCAGGGGTGAAACAGGTGGAGCGGGTGTTGAACCCACTGAACCACTGTCAGGCTTGCTCCAAGGGGCATAACCAAGCAACCACTGGCATCTTCACAGAGCCTTTGATGATAAGGATGACTTTACACAACGACCGCCAGGTGCCACCTCAGAGCAGTCTCCGGCAGAGGCAACTACGGATTGTTTACAATCTCATAACCCTCAATGATTCTGAAAAGTCATGATGGAGGTGGCGCTTAATTGTTCAGCTATACCTTGTAAAGCATCTCGGGTGTAATTTTTCAAACCTCTGTTGATTATAATAGATGCATTTATCCAGTCCACACTTTTGTTGATTGTTATTTGGGGCGTAAGTGATTCAAACCCTGCTTTGACCTGATCCCTAGCTTTGAATTCATCAGGCACCCCACTTGGTTGGCCCACTTGCATTTTCACACTCATCCAGACTATACAAACATATGAAAGGATAAGTGAAAGTTTCTTAATGACTTATTGGTCACAGTCACTTTCTTGCAGTGTGAAGTATGCACCCAGGTGGGTCTTCCTTCAAGGTTCACTGAGGTTGGGGACACCAGGAGTACTTGGTATGGTCCTTCAAATCTGGGCTCCAGAGAATCTCTGACGTGTTTCTGCACCCACTCAAAGTCACCAGGTTGTAGCTTTGATCAGAGTCTGGATCTGGAATGAAGGAGAACACTATGGCATGGTTTAGTTTCAATTCACTACACATATTTTACAAGGCTATCATTCCCTGCACTCAACTGCTGTGGATGGTACCTCCCTAATCTGGCGGGCCTGAGAATGATATCTTGTAAGGAGTGAGACCAGTGGGCTGCCTAGGGGTGTTTCTGACAGAATAAAGTGCAATGGGTAGGATCTCAAGCCAGGGGAGAGATGTTTCTTTGAAGAACAAAATTCTGAAAGCTAGCAGAGTGGCGTTCATTCTTTCCACTGGATTCGGGATGGTAGGGACTTTGCAGGCCGAGGTCAGCTCCTACTAGTTTCCAAATGTCTCTGGTTACTTCTGCAATAAAGGCAGGTCCTTGGTCAGATTCAATAACTCAGGGATCCCAAATCTGCATACCAATTCAGTCAATTAGTTTCTTACGGTGGTTCTGGCAAGTCATTTGGTAACTTGGTAGACTTCAGGGCATCCTGAGAACATGTCCACCACCCCTAGAACATACTTGTATTTTTCCCCTCTTGGGTAATTCAATGTGGTCAATCTGGATTCACTGGAAAGGATAAAAGTGGGGTTTTGCAAAATGCTTTTTGGTGTTGGCATCAGTCCTCCTGGGTTACAAGTATTGTATATTTTACAACTTCTAGCATAGTTACTTTCCGTGGTGGAGATTCCGGGTGCTAGATATAGCTTGTTGATTGAAGAAATCACTGGTTAGTTTCCTCTGTGGGTTTGCCCATTGTTACTACAGCTGGGGTATAATGCCCTTGGTAAACAAAAGTTTTATTGTCTTTCCTCTAGAATCCATCTTGGTGTATCTCTGCTCCCAATTCCTCCCAACTTTTCCTTTCCTTAGGCTTATTCGAGTTTGAAATTGTCTCAACAGGTTAACACCTGGATTCAATGCATCTTGTCCTTGGTTCTTCTCTTCTTCTTCCTCTCTATTCGTTCGGCCTTCTTTCTTCTTCTCACCTTCTTCTTTCCTTTTTCTTTCACCTTCTTTTTTTCTCACCTTCTCCTTCTTTCTTCTCACCTTCTTCTTTTCTTCTCACCTTCTCCTTTTCTTCTCACCTTCTCCTTCTTTTCTGGTCAGCACATATACAGCCACTCCTGCTTCCTCTTGAATCTCTGGGAAGAGAACTGCGGCCTTTGAAGCCAAGTCTGCTCTGTAGGTGCCTTCTACTTCCTCTGTCTCTATTCTTCCATGGGCAGTAGTCTTCAAAGTGGCCACTTGAGCTGGCAATTGGAGAGCATGCATCAGAGTCTGAACGGCTTCTTGATTCTTGATGGGCGTTCCACTAGCTGTCTGGAAACCTCGCAGGGCCCACTTCAGGCCAAAGTCATGGGCTACTCCGTACACGTAGGCTGAGTCGGTATATATGTTCACAGTCTTCCCTTCAGCGAGCTTACAAGCTTCCGTTATAGACCAGAGTTCACATTCTTGGGCTGACATTCTCGAAGGTAAAGATGCAGCCTTCAGGGTTTCTTGCACGGCAACCACAGCAAATCCTGTGTGGAATCGTCCTTGATCATCCGCATATCTGGATTCGAATCTCTGTGTAGAAGACATAGTCTGGGTTCTCCAACTTGGATGCAGAGACAGTAGGAAGATGGGAGGTTTCAACTTGACAATACCATGTAATTCATGAGCTTACTGATGTCCCCATCCCTAAATCATCTGCAGCTGCCTTACTTTTTATGCTTCATCTCACAATCGCCATGTATAAAACATCGCTTCTCCACCAACTTCTTCAGGCTGCCAAGCTCACCATACCTACACATTGGAGGTCTCCTGAGCCTCCTACTATTGAGGAGTGCTTCAGTGAGATCTCCTATACCTTCCATATGGAAGAAATGTTAGCTTCATCAAAGGATCAAATGCACCAGCTCAATAGGACCTGTACTCCCTGGCTTCTCTTTCAAAACTCACCTCTATTCCATAGCCTCACAAACTGACCTATTACCCAGCAGCCCATAAGAGTATTCATTTTATCCCTCAATTATCAACCCCATCACCTTGTTTTTTTTTCGTCATCCACTCCCTTACATTCTGTTTGTCCAACTCCCTGCCCTTCTGTATATTATTCTCATTATTATTTTATCTTTTTTACTTTATTCTAATTTACGTCTTTTTGCACAAGACAACACCACCCGGACATACTACTTTGTTATGTTAGCTACTGTTTGTCTGTATAATGCTTTATCAAGGGCCCAAGTGGTCTTTCCTTTTCTTCGGTTCGGTACAGTTAGCGTAGTATATTAGAACCAGGAGTTCTTGTATTCTTGATTATTTGGATGCATATAATGTGTTATGTTTGACCCAAATGGTATTCTATTTCTGATTATCTTGTTTTTTAATACTTTATCCTTTTCAATTAAGCTCTTTTTAATTGGAAAAAAAAACCTCAATAGACATCTGCCACAATCAGTGCATTGTGAGTCTGCCATTGTGAACAGTATATAATCCATCATTACTTTATCTTATAACATAAAACTGCCTTGTAAAAATAATGGATGAAATGCTGGGGGATTCTGATATTGGTCTTACAGATCACTAACCTGTCAGATCAGTACAAGGTCTATTTACTGGTACTTGATTTTCAGTAATTTCAACATCTTTCCAGGTTTTAGCTGACCAGGTGTGGGCTCAGGCTCCGACAGCTACTAACTCTTGCTGTTAAAGTTATATAAAACAGAATTCCTCTCATTCTTTCTCTAGGGATACGAACAGCCCATTTATTTAGTCTTATCTGCTGATCTTTTATGGTAGCATGTCTGCTCATCTCTGCAAGTGGCACATACATCATACATCATGTGGAAAACATAAACTTTCCCTTCAAAATAGTTTCCTGGAAACAAAAGTGTACATTCAGTTCCAATAAGAGTGGTAAGGACTGATTTATCATCCCCAGTGATAGTACATAACACAGTAAATACCATAATAAAAGTCACTGTAATTGTATACAAAAAATATTGCTTCATGAAATATTGGAAGAGAACTTTGGACCTTTCGTTATGTGATTTCTCAGCAGATGTCTGAGTATTAAGAAGTAAATAAGCGGGAATTTTCCTGGAGAATTTTAGGGAATTTCTGATGATTATCCGAGAATAAAGTCTAGAAGTGAGTTTTCTCCATTCTGCACCCGAGTGATGTTGATGAATCACCTTGCAGTTTGTTTTCCATTGCCAAATTCTCACTAGATGAAACCACAGGTTCTTTAGCCTTGGTTCTTGAAAACTTTACATGGTCTTGCAAATTGTCCATAGAACATAGATGGTTAGAGATTAATGTATTTTCTCCCACACAGAAAGCAATTTGGATTGAAAAAGAATCCACCCAGCATTTGTTGGTTCACAGAGCATGAGAGTTAATTACCAAGAAACCCAATTATTCTATTTGATACGTTAAGCAAAGATTTCCTTATCAACAAAAGAACAAGCAAACTATATTAAGGAGATAGATTGTCTTATTATGTCATAATATACACATACATCGATGATAGATACCTCACAAATTATGCCCTCCAGGTAAATTCATGTTAAAGTGATTATACCACACACAGCGGTCAGGCAAGTAATAGCAATTCAATATGATCTCTGCTACTGCTTTCCTGTAACCTACTAATTAGGTCCAGGTCACACATGGATTTGATGGTGTACATATTTTATTAAATGCTTTGTGTTTAAATTGTTTAAACCAGGTTTTTATTTTTTAAAGAATTTTTGATATTTTTTTTTTAATTTTCCACAGCACTATTTATTTAAAAAAAAATCTGAGATCTTTGGTTTTCACATTTGCTATTACCATTAGTTTCCATCGATGGTTTCATCAGCTTTAAAAGGAAGAAAAGCACAGCCATGATATTCTTCTAGTCAAGATAACGAACACCACAAGAGAACCCCAGTATAAGCCAGGCTGACATTACCTGTTCTGTAGAGATCAATTTTCAGCTGTCATCACAGGTAGGATTACAATGAAAGGCAACATCAGGATTCATAGTAGGTGATGTCACAGATAATCTCTTCTTCTTCCCTGCAACATGACCTCTGCATAGGTCAAAAAGGTTGAA